>JAUMHL010000029.1:5852604-5871544 GCA_032362345.1 Sandelia bainsii | reverse complement strand
TACCCGGAGAGAACCCACGCAGACACGGGGAGAACATGCAAACTCCACACAGAAAGGCACCCGGCCGACCTGGGGATATTTATTTTTTCTTAACATTGTAAGGCATAATACTTTCCTACCACATTAACGTAGGAGTATATAATCACTCAGATAATCAGATCTCTCACAGTGACTAGATACTAGAGTTTGACCTATTCAAGGAGCTGTGGGCCACAACTTGTCGGCTGTCTGTATACTTAAGCCTCTAGTTGGGTTTAGTTGACATTTTCTGCCATAATGTCACATCTAAAAAAACCTTCAGGGAAAAATGCTGGAGCACATTGCCACAGGCCAGAGTTAGGCCTCCTTCATTAGGAATGCACATAGCAGTGGGCATGAATCCCCTCATGGAGGAACAATAAGGTGACCTTCTGTATTCAGGCATGACTCCTCTCCCTGAGAGACATGAATCCAGACAAACAATTCCCACCATCCCCTTTTCTCTACAGCTCGGTGAAGTGTGGTATGGTACTCCTAAAGTGGGCGTTCGAGCACTGTTTCTGCAATAATTAACTACTGCAGAGGTAACGGCACTTCAGGCTAGTAATTCAGAAGCTTCCATGCTTCTATCCCCTTGTGTGCCAGAGCTGCCAAAAAACAGGTAGATGAAGGTCTGCAGAGAGCTGATTCATGCCTGTGGTTAATACAGCTGTAATGACTTTACCAGTAGGTGCGGTCAGAGAGAGACCACTCTGGTTATTCGCAAAAGAATTGAACAATTTGTTACCATTGCAGGCACCACCAAGACATTAACAGTTGAGTACTTCAGCATTCAGTCCTGTCTGCCGCTGAAGGACAACTGCACTGTTGAGTATGAAGAAAAGGGACAAAACAGTTTGACTCTCTTTGTCATTCCTTCTACAGCAGCCAGAAGGTGTAGGTCAAATATAACTGAATCTAATGGTTCAACATTACAGTTCAAGGTGTGGTCAGTAATGGATCAAAGTTGCCAGCTGTGTGAGTTTGACCTGACATTTTTACTGGATGTTTTCCGGAATATGTGGGGACAGGGAAAACTAAGTAAACATCTGAAATTCTTAGTCTTTATTATTGTTTGGGATAGGAAATTTGAAAAAAACATAAATATCTGACCAAGTGCCTTGTGGTCCTGGGTTCATAAAAGCAATTTTCAAGCACTGCCTGCAGATTCCAAAAAGTGGCATCATATCATTCCGCAAATGATAGCCTCTTGCAAAGTGCAGATAAATTTGCAAGTCCTACTGGATTCTTGCATGATGATGCAAGATACTGTACTAACATTGTGCAAGGATCCACATGTGTGTCTAAGGCCTACTGTGGGCACTGCAGACTACTGTAATGCCAGTAGTCTTGATACTGTTGTTTTTTTTTCATCATGTTTGTCTTCTTACTCTTCAGGCGATAAGGACGTAGATGAATACTACACAAGGAAGCATCATCATCCTGACTTTGGTGGCCGGGGACCAACCCACATGGTGAAGCTGAACTCAAATCCCCAGCAGCACCAGCAGCGGCAGCGTCCACGTCGAGTCCAGAGGGCCATGTCCCAGGACCACGTTTTGTCTCCTCCCAGGACGCCACGTCGTGGAGATTACGGCTTATCCTCATATGGCGTCATGGCAGCCACTGCATACGGAAGCAGCCGCCACCTGTCAGAAGAGCAGCTACTGTCAGCCGACCGCCTCCACTCCCAGGATCCCTTGCTGTCACCAGCAATGAGGCGTGACAAGTTCCGGGAGAAGGCTATGGCAAGGGCAATGTCTCACGCCGACATGCTGATGCCCACCACACCTGTTATGGACCGCCACAAGATGACCAAGATGCACTCTCAACCCAGTGCCTCAAACGACTACAACACGTTGACGGTAAACCACCAAGCAACCACATCTAAGAGGCAGGCGTTTGCCTCCCGACGAACACACACAGTTGACCACCTACAGTACATTCCCGGCCACCACCACACATACCACACTGCCAGTAAGAATGAGGTAACTGTTTAACCACAGCATGAAAGGATTCCACCATGAGACACCATGAACATCAATGAAAATGTATAATATCAGCAAGTCTCTTCAGCTGAGATGTTCAGTCTTGTTAAAAAACTCTTACATTAAATACTCTTCCAGCTTTTTAGCACAAGCTTCCTGTGTCATCCAGATCTTGGTTAATTAGAATCAACCCTGGCAAAGACGATTCTCTCTTAGATCATCATAAGGGCTTTGCGCATTGACACAAAGAGGGATCATTCATGTCAGACATTTGACAACATGAAGAAAATATTTTTTAAACTGGACATGGGACTACAAGGGAATTGTATCAACTTTATAAATATATAAATATACTATATTTACTATTTGTATTTTCATTCCTTGTTATAGCTTTAGAGATTCTCATTGACTGATGTAAGCACTTCAAGTAGTGCCTCTTAAAATTGTCCCATTTCAGTGATGAAGTGGATTTGTGGGTTAAAAAGCACAATTAATGAATTCCCATTTTTATTTTATTTTTTATTTTATCTTAACGGCCAGAACATATCAGCTTATTAGTGAAAACAGAGACTATTTCTGTTGCATACAGTAGATGAGTGTAAATAAGCTATATTAGCAGCATTAAAACAAGAAAAGCTGGCCCTTTGGCATTATTGTTTAGTTTTCTTCTCCCTATCATGGATTCATGACTAATAATTTTTAATTTTAGATAAGGCAAATATCCCAAATTAATATTATTTCCACAGATGTCTGCAAAGTGTGTGGATCTAATATGCATAAGGGGAGTATTTTTTCTGTGACTGTGCTTTTAGCATAGAATGATGGTGTATGATGGTGTACTTTTATCACTATCGATTGGCAGCTTATGTCTGCAGATATACATAAATCCACAGGTGAAAAAGGCTCCTCATGGTTGTTAGAATTAACCTAATTTCCATTTATATATTTCATTCACCTTGCTTGGTTGTGATTGGCCAGCTGCTTCCATCTCTACTTATCAGACGGAATTGAGGAGCATATAGGTCCAGTTGCAGTTTTGTGTCTATGTGATGATTGAAACAATCAGAAATAAAGAAGATGCCATAATCACTAGTCAATCAAGCATTAATTAAAACTGTGAAGTGTTTGTTCAGATGTTTTCATTAAAGCAATGCCTTACTGTGTGGAATTCCATATACTCAAATAATCATGCTTTTGTTACATGTCTTGTTGTCTTAGCATTTGTGTAATATTTCTGATTATAGTTTACCAGCAGAACCAGCAGTAAAGACTTGTACAGTGATAGATGATACAGTACATATACCTCAAAAGGACTAAATTCAATTGAAAACTCTCAAAGTTGACCGTCGGTATTAACATTGTATTATTACTAGAAACTTGTTAATCTGAATTACTATGGTTTACTAGCTCGTAAGTACAGTATGGAAACAGTGCTTTTGTTTTCAGCTGTTTATTCAGATGAAATGGAGTGTAGACGTCTTCATGTTTTCACTTGTTTCCTATCAAAACACTGTGTGAGACAAGAGTTGGACAGGGACTAACGTATGTATAAAGTGTCTAACAGGCTGAGTAGGGTCATAGTATTGACACAGGTCTAGTCTTTTTGTCAGCATCTCTAATATCCAGAATGAATCCAAATGGAGTTACTCTGAAGCTCTCACAGTATGACAAATCATCAAAGGAAAACACATCACACACACAGTCCTGACTCAAGTTGACGACAAGTCAAAACAATCCCAAGTTAGGATGATTAAGTCCCACATTATGATAATTAAGTGCCAAATTAAAGATGCAGCATGTAACTTTTGTCAAATATTGTTTTTAGGAATATGTTCCAAAACTTACCATAATGCAGAGAGGTGCTATAAAAGCCTGCTGTGATCCAAACTAATTCAACAGCACTGCCAGCAATGCAGAGTCATTTGCTTCTAAAAGTTTTTGAGTGAGGCTCAGACTTACCTGAAGCACTAGGCACGACATTGTAGAGCATAGTGGAGCACTGCAGAGCATGGAGAGAGCTGGGCATAGCAGAGCAGGTAGATTTCAAGTTCCATGCTACTGCTGGTTTAAGCTGAATATTGACAAGACAAATGAAGACTCAAGTTTATAAAAAATTACTATTTCTAATATTATCCAAACTTTTTGAATCCATGAAGACGTCTGGCCAAAAGCCTTGACAATTTGTATTAATGGTCAAGGGACAAAAACTGTCTTAATTATTCAGTCTCTGCATTTCTGTAGACTTCTGCCCTTTCTAATCTCCAATTCCAAAAATTATAGGTTTCGCCCTCTAGGTCCCGGTTTTTTGGATTTATCCATCGCACTCAACACTGGAGGTATCCCTTGCACTCACACAACACTGATGGGTCTTTAGTTCTACACCTACATATAGTACTACTCTGGCGCCGCCTTGGTCTATAGCACTATAAGAACAACTGATTTGGAGAAGGCTTCCCCAGACATTATTTGAGCCTGCGTCTCTCCCAGCTCTGCTTGATGTTGGGTTAATGTTTTTCTGAGCAACTCACAGTGGTGGAATTTGTGTTCTTAAGAGGGAAGGTGCATGTTTGTGCTTATTGATACTACAACGGACTCCGTGGGGCATGGACTACATCGTGCGTCACCATAATAGTGATACCCTTAGAGGGCGAAGCCTGTAAGAAATATAATGGTAGTTGCATACTGTTCTGATTATAGGTGCAGTCCTATAAGCTGTGGACCCCACTGCCTCCAGCTGAAGAAAAAAACGCAGCTATGAAAACAGCTATAGCTTTACAGGTCTGCACCTATAGTTGTAGAATATGGAGTTACACAGTACATGACTACTGGTGTCTCTTGGTGACAACATTCATAAGATTTAAACCTGACCTTATTGTAAGTAAAGTAAGTAAAACATCAGGAACATCATCATCATCATCATATATTTAAACTGCAGGCTAATGTATATAAAAACATGAACAATGTTATTTATGATTGGAATTGTCCAATTTCAATGGCAGGAAGGCAATGTCTTATTGCACACAAACCTGTTGTTGAATACACTCATGTAATGTTGCATGTTTTTCTTAAGTTGACTGTCTTATTTTTTTTATAATAAATAATTATGATTAACAGTGTTAGGACGTGGAAAGTTGGTCAAATGTATCTTGAGTTCATTTATTTTAACTTTATGTGCTATTTTTACTTTTTTATGCCAGGTCTGCATTAAATGATGTCAATTAGAAATTGTCTTTTTGCTCAAAACTACTGTCACTGTACTCTTTTTTTTTTTCATTTTGGAGAATGCTTGCAGATAAAGTACATTTTGAGGGAAGATATGAGGTAGGTTGAGGGGAGGGGTGTTAACTGTTAAGTAGTCTGCTTTTGACAGACTTTTGCTCTTCTATTCACTTAATAATGATGTCACCCCAAGAGCCTTTTTTCTCTATGTGCAATATTTCCTATTCATGCAGTATAACCCTAATAGCCACTTACTCGTTTTGAAATGTGTGGTTCATTTGCTGCCAAAAAGGCTTTGTTGTCCTTTTGATTTAGGACTGTTGTCTTTCATAGTCAAAGAGGAGTTTTTTTATAATACAACTAAATGTGGTATGAATGAACAGGTGTCTGTATAATTGCACAAATAACTGGAGAGTAATTTAAAGGCTTCAAAACAACAGAATATGACTGTTCTTGTGCATTTTTCTGTTTGTTAACAATCTATTAATGTGTTGTAAACATCAATTTAATCACTTATGCTCTTTCATATATGTGAATTAGGTTGTATAACAAATAGATTTATTGAATATGATGACTTATTCTTTGTCATAATGATCAGTGTGACTATGAAACATGCTATGGGGATTGTGTTCAGCTAATGGTATGGAAACTAAGCTACAAAGACACTGAATATATTTGATTTTGACCAGCTGCCATCCTTGTAGCTCATTTCTCTCTGCCAAAGTTAAAGCTATACTAGTACTGTAAAGTACTCTAATATAATATATGAACATATACTAAGCAAGCCAAAGTAAGGTTTGAACAAGGTTAGAGGTTGTCAAGAAAAAGCAGAACAATTTACTACAGACAGTGTATTGTGCAGAGCCCCTCTTACAAATTTAGACAAAAAAAATGTTCCATGGCCATGGCACGGGAATGAGATACTATGTTGTGACCAAAACTTGATAACGTGTAGAAAATATTTTACTCCAAACTCAAACCCTGACCTCCCTATGACACTCAGTGCCTCTAAATACTGCGTGACTGTGTCACATTTACTGCAGCTACTTGATGTCACCTAGCTGCACTGTGTTTGTGTTGGTTGTTTTAAGCTGCTGGTGCAAATGACCTATATTTTACAGGTGAACAGTTTCCCTAATAAATATAAATATAACTAGGAATTAAAAATGCTCCCTAAATCAATGTGATTGTGTGTGAATTGGTTAAGGTCCTGTTATATTCAGACAGTGAACAACCTCCGAGGTCTTTTCAGTGTGTCACACTTCAGACTATAACTTCATCACGGTAAACCAACAAGCATCCTGAGAACCATGAATTATCTCATTCCCACTTGTTATGAAGTTGTTGTCACAAGTAATACTGTGTCATTCCTACACGCTTTGTGTTGTACTATCTTGTTCAGAGTTGTGGCCACAACATGGTATCTCATTCTCATGGCCACAGTGTCATCAGAGGGACTCCATAGTAGTGATCATGGATGTATTATGAGAACTGGATACCGGACTAAAACATGGTGGCCACTGACTTGACAGGAAACTGCTCATCAGGCGCCTAAAACAAAAGATTTCTGGCTTCCTCGTTTGAGCATTCCCGTTCACTCCGTAAACTTTGCATTGTGGTAACATCATGAAGATAAGTAAATTTTCTTGGCTTTTCTAAATTTTACTGATGTACATAACACTATCATATTATCTTTAAGGATTACTCTTTATCCCATTACTCAAATAATTCAGCTTTGAAATTTGGTTAATGAAATGGTCCTGTTCAGAGTCATCTAATCCCAGAGGTGAGCTGACATTTATAAAGTTATGCTGTGGGCTCCTGTGGCTTAGCTTACATTTCAAATGGAAGTTTAGTTAAAAGATTAAAGTCAGACCTGTGATAAACTTTTGACACTTGATCAATAAGATTAAGCTGGATAAAAGCATTAGTATCTACTGCTCAATTACTTACACAGTGATACTCCACTGTGAATTTGCTACTTATTATTTTAGCATTCTACAAATTATCCAATACCTGTACATCAACCATAAGCTTTTATAATTATTGAAGGGTGGTTCTGAATTCCTTAGGCTTTATCCAATGACCAAAATTATTTGTTCAAGCTAGTCTCAGACTTTTTCTTTTCAGGATTCCCTTGCATTTCATTAAAGAGGGTCCAGCTGTTTACAGAAGGCTGCTCTCATTCATTGGTTACACACAACTGCCTTTAAAGTAGCTTTTGCTGTTCATTTAAAGTGAGGCACTAAATAATTTGCCACAGATTAGTGCTTTACAAATTGGGGGCATGATGCACATTACCATAGAACAAACAAAACAATAGACAGAACAACCAAGTTTCTTTTGGACTTAGTCTCAGGTTTATGCAACTGTGTCTCCTAAAAATTACGTTCGTATACAACTAAACTGCAATCCCAATTACGTTTTTGTAGAGAACGTAATTGTCACATTGTACTGAAACATATTTTTGTGAACGAATGATGTGATACATTTATTAACGCAAAGCGATTTGCAAGCAGATGGTTGGGGTGGATGGAGGGCGTTTACTGTACAGGATTGACATGCGCAAGACCTGAGTTCAAGACCAAAGTCCCTTGTGAGGTTGGGTTTAGGCAAGAAAAGTACTGAGGTTAGGGTTAGAAAAAAGATCGTGTTTTGGTTTTATTTTTAATGCAGACGTTGTGTGTGTGAAGCGACTGTGTGAAGTGACATTTTTACCACAAAACACTTTAATATCGCTACACTCACATGTCTGGATGTTGAAATGTAACGTCGGATATTTAGCCGACAAAAAAACGGTTGTAGATCGGATATTTTGGCTGTTAAAAATATGTTACTTGTGAACATTTCATTGATACGTTCAGTATCAACGTATTTGCGACTTGTCAATTACGTTAACTGTGAACATATGATCATTACGTTAACAGAAAACATAATTGAATCGCAAATACGTTCTGTATCAAAACATAATCGGGATTGCAGTTTAGTTGTATACGAACGTAATTTTTAGGAGACAGGGCTTGTTTATGCAACCAGTTAGCAGTGTAATTGAATGTACTCCCCATGAAGTGGTGCTTTTCGGTTCTCACACTATTAACAGACCGATAGAGCCACCTCAGATTGAGCATAAAGCTTCGTATGATTTGTACCTTTAATCCAGTTTATCTTTCCAGAGTCAAAAAGATGTGGTCAAAAGGCAACTTCTATTTTGATTCCTCATTTGGTTTGTTGAGAGAATGCAAGTCAATACTTGTGGCCTTGTGGAGTGAGTTTTTGCCAAGTTTCCTTGGAGAGACAGCAACTGGGAGGGAACTACCTTCTTACTGTCGAAGACAGATTGTGTGCTTGACATTAAACAGAATCAATAAAGCCATTCTTTGGTTTTCCAGGTGGTCAGTCTACTTGTTCGAATAGAATGTATCATTTGTGTAGTGAATTTTTGGAAAAGACCAGACCTAACTGATTCATCTGTCCAACTTCTTTGTGTTCTTGGACAGTTTTTTTTATTGTTGTGTGTTTCAGATGCTTCTTGACATTGAAAGGGAGTCTCTGTATGTAGGGGACCTGATAGGTCACCAATGTTAATCCTAACCTTAAAACTGGTAATTCAAATTTAACCTCAAATTAACCATTCAAATAAATTTTTAGCTCACAAACTTTTCTTTGTAAATATTTTTACAAATGTAATTTAATTTCATTCTATAGTCTCAAATTGAGATTTTTGCTGGAAGTTTGATTATGTTTTTTCTTTTGGTACTGGGACAGCATCTCTAAATGTCATGCACCATTCAGGCCACAACACTGCGATACACAGTGCAAATAATATGCATCATTATCCTCCTAAGCTATCAGCTATAAAAAGCTGATAATATATGAATCTTATGAATTTTACCTTTCTTAAATCTTTTATCAACTTCTTACTAACTTATTATAATTGTGGTTTAATTTACAGTAATACAAAATATACCAACAGATATGTACAATCACTGGCCACTTCATTGTACAATGGCATCCAATACAGCAGGAAGGTGGAAGATTTGGATCAATTATACCTTGTTAAAATATGTATTAATCACACCAAGGTGAAATTACTCTTAAAATCATAAAATAGGTTCAATAGTTGGAAGTCCAATAATGGGCGCAGAGAGAGCAGGTATAATATAAATATGTACAATTCATATAACAGTGTTAACATCCAGCACATATTGCTATTAATACGTGAGAGAAAAACATGTCAGTTAAACCAAGCATTGAGTTTTTAGCACTATTTAAGGTTGAAATGCTGTAATTTATAGGGTGGTAGTTAGTTTGGTAACAAACAGTTTAAAAGGGTAGAAGGGTAAAGCTTTTGTCAGTGGGTCCGTTTACATGCACAGTAAAAATCCAATCATTATCCGATTTCTGGAGTTATCAGATTATTAAGTGATCAAGTAAACAGCGTAATCTGATAGGCTTTATTCAAGATTCAAGATTCAAAACACTTTATTAATCCCAGAGGGAAATTATTTTGGCATGTTACAGCAGCTCTCCGTTCAAACAGAAAGAAAGAAAGAAAGAAAGAAAGAAAGAAAGAAAAGAAAGAAAGAACCATAACCAGAAAAGATTAATTTAGTTTTTTACTGCGCATGTGTAAAAAGAAACACAAATCGTAGAAAACTGTTGTCAATGTCACATTGTATGCAGAAGACAAAAGACAACAACGGCAGATGCTTCTCGTATGAAAGTCAACCGTCGTTTTCTCCTCATGGAGTATAAATGAAGGACAGCAGCAACATGTATCCTATTAGCTCCCACATTAGACCGTAGATGGTGCCATGTTCCACAAGACAAGACCGGATGTTTTGAAAATAACGGGAAGTTTGAGTCACTTACATCGCTACGTACATGTGCACACACTCTGAAAGAAATACAATAATGGACTGAAACATGTAAACAAAGGTTTCTCAATTATCACAGTTCTGATCCCAGTTATCGGATTATTGTTGTCATGTAAACGGACCCATTGTCAGACCTTAGAGTGTGAGCATACGGCAATTTTCTGGAAGCAGTGCCTAACAGTGTGAAATGCCATTTATATCGAACTTGCAAAAATAAAGAAAAAACCTTCTGATTCATTCATTTTGGGGTGGCACTAATTCAGATGTTCTGAGAGAGCATGCATAATGAAATATCAGGCTAAATGACATAATAAATTAAAGACTATTCTCAGTTACTATGGAGAATATACTTAAAGCATGACAGTCACGTCCAATCCATCCTTCTAGTGTAGCAGTAGTGCTATTACCTAACGGACATCCAACTATATAAGCAAACCTACTGTTCTGCATTGCATTTAATTCACAAGCACAAGCAAATCATTGTTCACCTGGTCAATAACACCATCAATAGAAAGTATGGAGACCCCTATTACTATTATGAAACATATATTAATACATACTGTACCAATCTCATTACTGGCCATCTAAAATCTTCTTGAAACTCATGGAGGAGTGAGTGTGCAATGCATTTGTTACAATACCCGAACAAAAGCTTATGGTTACAATAGTGCACACACACAAATAGGCAGATAGCAAATGGCAGTGGTTTCCACTTCCTACAACACCGATCCATTTGCATTTAGATAGAAAAAGAACAAGGTTATTTGGACAACTGTGGCCCAAAAGGAAGAGCAATGGTCAAATGTTTGGCCATTAAACAACTGAATGTTGTTCTCCCAGTGTCCTTGTGAATTAATTCACGAGAATTCACCTTATCAGATGAAAAATTGACCTGATTATCTGAAATGGGCATGAATATATATGTATATATAGTTACATGATGTCTAGCTCTGAGATCTGCTTGGATAGGATGACCTTTCCTTTTTGTCTGAAAGAACCATGCAGACCTCTGGGAAGAAGCCTGAACTTTGTGCTTTTATTTCACGTTATTATTCTTGAAATTGGTTAACCGAGTTGAATGGCAGAATGAAGGATTTTAAAAGGCTGCAGCTGACCTTATGCATCAGTGCCGACCTGATCTGATCAGAAGCCACTACACCGTGAGGGACATGTTTTGCTCTGATTGACTGATGTGCCAAAACAAAGAATAGGAGGACAGAAGGAAACCAGATGGAACAGAGCTGCAACACAAATTCAGTCTGACCAACAGTGGTGGCCAAATAGTTGAGACTGATTAAAGCTGCACTAATCAATCTATTTACATTAACAAAGGATCTAATGGCCATGTGTAATGTGAAAGTAGTTGCGTGTTTCAGCCGACTTAACAGTTCCTTTTAAGTTAACTTTACAGTTTTTTTAGGGCTGGGCACGTTAACGCGTTATTATAATAATAATATCCTCAATTTTATATGTTGCAGGTAGCTACGTCCATTCAGCTACATACTCTAAAAACCCCATCGTACACTACCTGCCGAGCACCAAACAGCAAACAGGCAAAGTTTTCAGCTAGTTATAGTGCACACTGTGCAGCATTTAGCTGCTGAAGAGCAGTTTATCTAAAACAGAACTAAAACACATTAAATGCTGGACTCGTCTTCATTCATTGGGTGAACGCAGACATGACTGCAGATTAAAAATGTTGCTTTGTAATTATTGAATGTGTAAACATGCAGTTTATAAGGTATATGGCAACGCTGTGTTTACAACACAGACACTTCCAAGTGTCTAATCAATATTTTAATATCATGGAAATAAAATTTAGTCATTGTTTGTGCAGGAATATAACAATTATTAATTGTTATATGCTAATATTATATATATAAAATAAACTGGCTCTAAAACAGACTCTTATGGGACGCCATACTCTATCTGTTAAGTATGAGCAGAACAATGAACTAATGATGTGTTTTGTATGTAAAAGCTAATTAAGTAAAGTAACATCTAACTATAGCACTGAAGAAATATACAAAGGAAATATTCAGATAATAAATATACTTCTTTACTCCCTGACCAACTGACCAGCAACTTCAGCAGAAGTAGGACCTATTATCTGAGCTGCAATTATTCCATCTACATCCAGCCTGAGCAGAAATTGGACAGTTCATGTTATTTATGATTTGCCAGGTCCTCGCCTCAAGGGAGAAACAAAAAGATGTGGGCATCATGTAAATGTAGAGTTAGTAGAGCAGGGTGCTTGAGGAGCCTCAGTGTGTAAACTAGCTAATAGGCTGAGGTAGTTCCCTTTGAACCACACACACACACACACACACACACACGCACACACAAGCACACTTGCCCACCCACACATGTGTAGCTCTCATAGGTGTCTGGTATGGATCCCTCCGACATACCGCTTCACCACTGCTTAAATGAGAGCAGTCAATAGCAGAGCTGTCTCTGACATTGCCCTGAGTGTTTCTGTAGCGGAATGAATAGTTGTTGAATGAGGAAGGAAGGAAAGATTCATTTAAATTGGTGTAACTAAAGTATAAATGCAATATTCATTTATTTTTTTGGTTTTGTGAGCTGAGCTGCTGGCTTTCTTATGTGAGATGAAGAGAGAAATAAAAAGAGCACTGAACTTGTGTCAGTTCTCACATCTGATTTAATGGGGATCTATATCAAATATACATTTTGGCTGGTTGACAGGATTATTTTTTAATTACATAAATAGCATTTAATGTATCTAAATAAAATCTTACTGGATTACACAAATAAAAACATAATTATTTTTATGGTAATAATTTGCTTTGTTGTTGATTTATTTGGTTGGGTATAGTTTGCTCTAGGAAAAAAAGATTTGGAGACTGAAGCCACAGAGGAATTTTGTCCAAATAAAGTAAAAATTTGTGATTATAGTTTTTCCCAAATATCACTGTTAATATGTGGTATTTGCAGTTTATCTGTCTAAAAACATAAAACTCCTTCCTCAGTGTAATTGTGACAGAATTTCCCCACATTTTACTCCAAGCTGTACTACTTGGAGTACAGCAGTACAGTATTACCAACCCTGTCTCCCTGGTAAAAGTAATCCAGTTGCAGTTTTGCTCCCTGTAAAAGAAATTACAGTTTATTTATATATAATTATATAGATATTACGGTGTATAGTTGACAGGTTGTTAACACTACAGAAACACAAGAAAGTGAACGATATTACTTCATGTTAGTGATTAAGTGAACTGTCTAATTACAGTTTTATGATATTAGAATTACTTGTCTTGAAATGGACTATGACCAATAACACTCATGATACAAGTTGGAGTCAACAAAGCATCACTGGGCTGCAGCTTTGCCAGATTTTGATTTCATCCTTAATTATTGCTCAGCCTCAGGCACTGGGCTTAGCAGCAGTTTTGCTGCAATTTAGTTTGTTTTAACACAGCTATTGGGTCTATAGTACACAAGAGCGTTTTCAACCCCTGCAGCTAAGTTGAAGTGACAATGGTAATGTAGCTAAGCATCTGAGTTTGCCTAACTGCACATTTGAATAGGAAAACAATACAGGACAGGAGAGTGGGGTGCAGCTTTCGACAACCACTGCTTCAATTTTTATTATTTTTAAACACATATCCAAAGCAAACTCCATTTACGTCCCACCTGCATCATAACCCTCGTCGGCACGCTGCAGCGGCAGTACAGATCACGCAGCAAACATAAGACAACCGGTTACAGTAATATGCTGATGTGAAGCAGGTATAAAGTTTATCAGGCATACTGTTTTACTTAAGAGAGTTAGCTTGCTACCATTTGCTAATTTGTGCTGAACAAAAAGTACAACTGAAGCTAACGAGTTGTAGATTTGAATGGCATTTCAATTAATGTTTATGCGTAACCTGGAATTTTTAAAGGAAGAAATTCTTCCAATTAAAAATTATCTGTATGATCTGCGTTTTTGGGCCCATTAGTGACTGTGAGGGCCCAGTCACATGTATTGTAGATGTGTGTCTTCCCTGTGCTTATAGATCTATTAATTTGATATTTGTTTTAGTTTATCAATCATGAGTTAATGTTAATTCCCAAAATGAAATAAACAGGGTTCGTACGGGTGCTTGAAATCCTTGAAAATGCTTGGATTTTAATGTTGTGGTTTCAAGGTTGGAAGAGTGCTTGAATTTTGGATAAAGTGCTTGAAACTGCTTGAAACTGTAACTGTATTTGTTTCACAACAAATATCTATTTGAATGACTATTTCGCCGATTAGACGGAGAAATAAAATAAAAAGTCAGGAAGTGTAATCGGTCAGTCTGTGTCCATGTGTGACACCCACCCCCATTATACTATAATGCTAATTTGTTAATGTGCTCCGTTATCCAGCGAATTCACAGGCTAAATTATTGACACTGTGTGTGATGCAATATGGCAGCGTTAGTATAGTCAGTTATGGAAGATGCTGTGAACTTAACCAACATTACTCAACAGTAACGTTAGTTTCTTCATGTAACTGAGAGCTTCATCAAACGTTTGCCCGATGCATAACTAACCAACTTAAGCCTAACTGAGTAAAGGCTAGATATTAGCACCAACCAAAGAGAAAAATACTATCATGACTTTATATTTTCATGTGTTTTGCAATCTGCAGCTTTCCTAACGTATTAACTTTTTTTTCTTTAGGAAAACCTGTGGGTTTAACTAATACCTGGAAGAATCATCACCCTGTTCAGAGGCCATGATTCTTGTTGTAATGTAACGTGCAGTGTGTGTAGGGGTGGTACCTGCTGTGGTAGGATACCCTGTGGAAATCTGAATAAAAATAAATGACCTTAAGGCTGCATGTTCATATAAGGGAGATGAACAATACACTATAGATTAAATAAATTTTCTTTGGAAGAATATCAGACAGGTGCTTGTGCATTGTCAAAGTCTTCTGTCTTGAAATAAATTGACAGCTGAGTCTCTCCCAATCAGAGCTACTCTCCATGCTTGTCTTACTGTCATGTTATTAACACAAAGAGTTTAACACTTTAAAGATAATAGGACTTTTACAATAACACATACAGCAACACAGTTAGGCATCTGACTGATAACTGTATTGAGAATGAAGTTAGTTTTTTATAACATTTTCCTCCTATTTTTGATGTTTTGTAGGAATCTCAAGATCTCAGGAGGACTTATGAATCCAGGTCCTGCAATGGGGAAATTTTTCCAGTGGAGAAGCAACACCTCAAACAGCACAGCTACATCCACATCAACGACCAGCAGTGTAAAGAGTAACGGTAGAGTGGAAGAAGCCAGTGAAGCCAGCATTGATCCTGTGGACTTTAATGTAGGCAAAATGTGAACAACTGGAAAAAAACACAATGTTCAATGCCCAAAAAAACTAATATTTTGAAAATCTGCGAACTCTCTCTGCTAGTAAAGATTATTTAGTCAAATATAGCTTAAAATGTTTATTATTATTAGTGATGTTTGACATAAATGTAATTCCAACAAATCAACATCCCACCTGCATTGTCTTGACAAGCACTTTCATTAATCACAAAACATACACACAGTTCAGTCTCCATCTGCTCCAAAGATAGCAATGGTTGGACACACTGGTTTTTTAATCCTCTCTTTCCTTCTCTGCCACTTTCCTTCCTCTCTTCACCTTCAGTTTTTTTCATCTTCTTGTTAAAGTCACAATTTTTGTTTTCTCTCCCTAGTCTAGACTTCAAGTTATAAAGGCAAACCTCCGGATTTCAGACAGTTCAGGTCACAGAGCAGACCAGTTAACAGCATGCCAGAGGTTAGGTTCAGCCCAGGGTCTGACACTGGCTCATACATCAATTTCATTAAATGTATGCATGAAATATCTAAAAATATCAAGGATAATGTTAGAGAACACCTTCCACGCTGTGTGACAGAATAAAAGACCTTGAGGACCTTTACAATTTGCTGTCAAAACATGACAAACATTGAACAGAACTGTTGGTTAAATGTTGATTTTTTTTTTTAAATCAACATTTAACAGCACAAATTGTATTGACAACTTGCTGAATTACCTAAAAGTCAGTTAAGAGTGACATGAAATTCATTGTAAAATTAAAGTTTCACTTATCAATATTATTGATGTACTAGGTCCACAATATTGTCGAATCCAGATAATTCACTCTACAGATTTTTAGCCATGCTTATCTCATTATTTTGGAGTTGTCCCAGCAATCTCATTAACTTTTTGATGTCACAGGTAGCTTCTCAACAAACAACCACTGATAAACCCAGTGTAGCTGCCCAGTACTAAACAGCAGCCAGACAAACTTTAGCAGTTGTGAAAAGCACACAGGAGCACACAAGAGTAGAGATTAGAGTTAAACGAATCAATAGACACAAACATGACTTAGTGGGACTTTAGTTTGTGTGCTAGATAAGGAAATAAGACATTTTTACAAATGTTAGCCATTATGAGATGATAATATGCAATGGCTAGGTCAGTCTAGGACCATAGTTAACATAACGTTTGAAGAGTTAAATATCTAACAACAATGACTGTTGTAGGCTGGCTAATTGATTAATTAAGCTATTATAAAATGCAAGTAATTCCATCAAACATTGCAGAAAGTCTTCATGCATGTCCTCACTGAAAAAGCACTAAACACAATTTGTTTTTCTCCACAACATACGAGTGGAGTGTTCTCAATTTTGTAATCCAAAAGACTGTAAAAATGCATTATGATTTTTTACTGTATGTGTATAGTGACTGAATTTTACTTACCGGTATACGTCTGGTTTCAACACAGGACCATGATGTTGGACCTGCTGTTTCCCCTTTGTTGGGGAGGGGCTGAGGTGAGGTGTGAGGCTTCCTACTGTTCCTACATGATGAAACAAGGATGTCCCAAACCATCAACAAGATGCTGCTGATCTGATTGTGTCCTGCTGAGAACCATCTGACAGTGGGAGCCACCAACAGAGCCCAGCGCTTGTTTGGAGAGACATTTTTGTGCACACATGTGTTTGCTTTTGCTCAGTTTTCTATATAAGCGTGTCAGTGATATTTCATACACTGTTTTTCACATTTTGGATGTGAAACTGTGTAAATGAGGAATTTAAAAACATGTGTTTATAAGTGAATATATATATTTTTTAGATCAATTTGCATTGAGAGAAACCTGCTTTTGTCCTTCACTTAAAACTTCATTCAAATCAGCAAACTTACAAGCCGAGATATTTAATCTGGGCAACTAGGCTGAAGTGTCTCAGAGGAATTTACTGGAGGGGCACAAAGTAAGTACACAAAAAGAAGAGAAAATACTCAACCATGGTCCATAAATTTCTCTGCAGTGTCAGTATCACTAGGTCCCGTTAGCGCTGAGATATTTGGATTTACATGAGTAGTTAACAAAACCAGCTTGTTTTGGAGGCATTTGTAAAGTTGTGCAACAAACCTGCCCAGCTGCGCAGTAACAACTTGAAGTTATGTAAACTTCCAGAGTCGGTCACAGTGCAACCTTGTAATATGAGGTACAGTAAATTAACAGCTTGTCTCATGAGGCAAACTGTTCTAGATTTTAAAGACACTGCATGACCTTGATTTCAACAGGAGAGAAACCTACAGAGCTCTCATTTATTTCCTTAAGCATAAAGGAAAATCTCCACCTTGTATTTGAGCAGTGTGATCTGGTACGACCTACTTTAGTATGTCAGCTGCTGAGGGAGGACACAGTTATTTATCGTGACAGTATATACAGTATGTTGGACTCTGAAACTGAAGTAACACTGTAATGTTTATACTGTATATATAAAATCAAACTAACAAAAAAACTCTAAAAAAAAAGCTAAACCAGGCTCAATGACATCTAGCAAATCCTTTTTAAAAATCATGGCTCTGTTAACCTAGATCAGCTCCCTTTCCATCTTCTCAAACATACCTGTAACAAAACACCGACAGACACGTTTTTTCCATTTCTTTTAAGAAATTATTCCCACAAAAACACTGAATAATTAATTGAGTCTGTTCACCTTAACTTCTGTAAACAAAGAACCTGACGTAGCTGTGTTCCATAGAGCTCCATCTAGGTTCAGAAATCACATCAGTGAGTACCGCAGATAATAATGCTCAAATGCTTAAATTGGGGGCCACAGCTATTCTGGTCATATATGTATTTAAAATGTATGTACAAAGTTGACAGAGATAATATTTCTGAAAATAGATCTTGTAAAATTCACACACCCTGACAAGACACCTGGGGTAGTCTAAAATTTGGGACATAAAAACAGGGTCGTATGCCATGAAATAAACAAAGTTAAAACCTTTCAGAGAGAGTTGAGACACAACAACTCGGAAAATTGCTAAATAAAAAATGCTGCGTTCGATTCCTGGAATATTGAAACCAGGCTAACTGCTAACCTAATTAACATGGCTTCCCTCCTGTGATTTGCCAAAACACAGAGTGCTAATTTCACCCAGCACTGCACAAGCTACCTAAAGCCCTGGAAAAGTGTGTGTTCTCTTGTTATCAAGTATCTGCTGTGTGTTTAGGTACATACTCCAGTGATTCCCAGTGCTTTTGGCAAAAAAGAAGTAAAATGAGGATAAAGTCCTTTTCAAGGGCATAAAGTTTCCTTTAGTGATCCAAGAAAAATCACTTAAGTACATAAAGTTTTTTTTTATTCTTTCACATTTATTAATTATACAGTTCATTGCAGCAGTTCACTAGATTCCCCAGTAGTTTCTAAAGAAAAGAAGTTACTTACTCCTACACATCTCACTCATAATGAGAATATCCATCCATCCATCCATCCATCCATCTTCATCCGCTTATCCGAGGTCGGGTCGCGGGGGCAGCAGCTTCAGCAGGG
>JAUMHL010000029.1:5830715-5850006 GCA_032362345.1 Sandelia bainsii | reverse complement strand
ACATAGAGACAAACAACCATGCACACTCACATTCACACCTATGGACAATCTTAGAGTCACCAATTAACCTAACATGCCTTTGGATGGTGGGAAGAAGCCGGAGTACCCGGAGAGAACCCACGCAGACACGGGGAGATTTTCCCAACAAATGCACTATTCCGTTCTGTTGTAGTAAATTTTTAATTGAGCCAGCTGCTTTAGAAAATATGTAAGTATGTGCTTTATAGAATTAAATAGGAGCTGCGGGTGTAATTTAATTATTATAAATAAAAGCACAGGGTTGGGGTGGTGGGTGGATTTCAGTTGCTTCATTGCAAACCAGCAGAAGTCAATAGAGATTTTGATTAATATAATGTTTAAAAATCTATGCATCGTGTAAAGGATTTCTGTCTTTCAATACATTTGCCTGAAATGGTGCCATTTGTAATCATTCATTCACAATAAAAACTACTATGCAAGAAAACTGTTGGATATAAGAAAAATATTAATAATTTTCTGTTTTGCTTGTATTTTACTTTGAACTTGTATTTTCTGTTTTCCAATTTTGTTACATACTTTTTACTTTTACAAACTTTGAGATGAATTACCATTCTATTTAATACTTTAAGAGGTTCGGATAAGGCACCTGTAGTATTACCGATATACTTTATGTTTCACTATCACTAGTAATACATACATTGTATTCTGGTGTATGAAATATAAAACAAACTGTAAACATAAACATCATGTGGTAAAAAGGCAAATATGAACTCATATTCCACCAATTTTAATACATTTCATCAATGGTGGATCTACAGGGGGTAAGGGAAGGTTTGCTCCGCAGCTGGGATAATGTGTCCAATGTGATCAAATGCAGAATTTATAGTAAACTAGATGATATTTTCAGATCTTTTTTCTACTCTACAACTTTTCCAAAAAAGGAAGTATTAAATACATTCAGAGGCAGCAGTGATTATGATTATGTGCCAGGCAGGACACAAGGTGACTCATCTGCATCATGAATTTGCTCTTTTCCCTTTCCTTTGTCCATATATTACTCTCAATAACAAGCAAAACAAAAATAACAACCAAATCAGCAAACTGCATAAAAGCAGCTCATTCTTTCCTCAGACTGACACAAAAATGGACTGAGTTGAACAGGTGGTCTAACTTCATCTAACACTGTGCCATCTCCGCTGTGAGGAGGGGGAATTAATCAGACCACCTCACCCAGGCACGAGAGGCCAGAGCAGGCTGTTAGGCCGATTGTTTGTGAGAGCTGGTCCCTGTGGCTGCAGTGGGGATTTTAAGTCATGGTTTGAAATGAAGCATAATGTGACCCCTGACACATGACATAAGCCTCAATGTCAGTGTTGTGACATCCCAGTGAAATCACAGTCATTTTCACCACTTTTGTCACATATCTGTGTTTGAAATGGTCATGTGTAAATAGCTATTTTACTTTATTTATTTTGTCCGTTACAAGAAATCACTTGTGAAATGTAGGCTTTCATGTGATGATTTTATTTTATTAATTAAATATCTGAACTATTATACTGAAAAGTCATTTATTTCACAAAAAAACAAACACTAGATGTGTTTTTTATGATTCATTTGAAGTACTGTGTTGTCAACCATCCACCATCTCTTGGTGGGTTGAGTTGGGATATTTGGGCCATATTTGCTATATTACATGTGGGCCACTTCAGACTTACATCCACTTTGTCTGGCCCAGAATAAGGCCATCAGTGTGGCATCATTGCCTGAAGTGGCACAGATCTGGGGACCAGCTCCCAACGCAAGAGAGATGCTATATAATATGTCACTTGAATATACACTTTGTTCATCGTTATCTGCCATTTGCTGAAAAAACTGATGCTATGTCACATGATCGTTAGGGGTTGTTTAACAAAATCCACAGTGCTTATTTTGTAAAGGACCTTTTGTGCCTTTAAGTGTACCAGCAGTTGCGATACACCAAGTCTTACACATCATTACTTATAAATTACCCTGATTTATTTTCTAAATATAGAAAGATGTGGCACTTAAAGTTGAAATTGTAGAATCAGAGTCTGTAGAAGGAAGCTTGTTAATTGCTACGTTTTGTGTTGAGTCCTGAACTGTTTCCGCTGAGTAATCTAAAGTCTGCAAGGCCTCAGAGATCCACTGGGAGTTTCTCCAGCTAACTCAGTAGGACCACCATATTGATGTTTCAGCATACAACCAAAGGCTCCCATTTATCTTGATTAGGACTGAACATCTCTACATCTTTGGCCATCAAAGTGTCATTGAACACTGTGGTGAGTCTGTCCGGCATACACACAAAATCTAGAAGTCTACAAGGAAGAAGAGGATGTAAAATAATTATGTATATGGCTGCAGGATTCTGATGGGTATGTGGATCAATATAATTGATTGGTTCTCACTCCTCTGAGGGGAATTAGCATTTCAAAAGGAACCCTAGCAACAACTGTGATATTACATCTACTAGTGAGTGTATACATCAAAGGTCAGACATGTCAAAGTCTTGACCTGTGATCTCTTTGCTTCAGCAAAGACAGACTGTACCATACACCGTGCAGCTTTTCAGCCTGGTTGTCGTGGAAACCTCAACATTATAGTGTACTAACTGTGATATGTTGGTTATACGTATATGTGGGTTGGTATAGTGAGCCCACTGCACTGCCTTTATTCCTCTGACCCGGCTAGATTGCTCTTATTTCCCATGGTTCAGGAAGCCAGGCCCTCTTGATATCTGAAATTAGATGTCAGAGACTTTCTTGTGAAGCAGAGTCATAACTTGCTGTATATTGCTTCACTTGGTTTGTAACCTCGACCAAACGCTCGCCACTCTGTTTCAGGGCTGACATCATTAGAGTTTTATTGCTTCTAAGAGTATCATAAAAAACAGCGACTAGTCACTTCAGTTTCTTTTTTTCTCACTTTCTTTGTGTTTCTCTGTGCATTTAATTGCTAAGTCATGTCTAAATAACTTGAAATTCGGTGATAAGTGATAGATGTCACCTTATAGATGTCATATTACCCATCTTTGTTGACCTTGTCACATTTATAAATTCAGGGCCAGTGTTAGTAGAGAAAAAGGACTTTCACACTCAATGTCTTGACGTGATGTTAGATGGCACCTTGAAAATTTGATACTTGCAGCACAGGTTCACCTGTCTGCCTCGATCCCCTTTCATTTCTGACATACAACAGCCAGGTAGCATCCACAAGTCTGTATGCTGGGAAATCTTCATTCAGGTAATTCATGAATTGCCCTTCATTTCTTTGGCACTCCAGTTCACAGAGGTCGCCACTGAATTATAGTCAAGACTTCTGGCATCACTGCTTTTGGTTTTTTGGACGATGGTATTTGACTTGAAGTGGGTTTTGCTTGTTCCTTTGTGTAATTTGTTAGTCCTCAAGCAACATTAATTTCTAGTCTTGGTACACATGGGCCGTCTACTGTATGCCAGTCTAAACTTTAAAAAAACAATAATTTTATAATCCACATAAAATTAAATATAAAATGCCAATTATGCATTTAACTTCCTGCACTTTCTAAAACAAATGTACAGTATGAGTAAATTTTAAGCTGAAAAAACATTTTCACAGCTATACAGTATCAATCAGTATACAATCTGTGAACACAAATTTGTAATGTTTCAAATTTAATGATGCTTTTTTACTTTCCCCAACACAAAGAAACATAAGCACTCATTGGGAGATGTGTATCTGGGCACCTGATAAATGTAGCTGCCTTATAGCAGCTAAATGATCTATGTTCACCAGTCACTTACTAATTTTGGCTTTCAGCACAAAAATAATACAAACAGGATTATATCTTTTGTTCACTTGAAAATTAAAAATACACCAATTCATATTTCCTCCACATGACACTTGAAGATGTGCTAGTAATGTCTTTTTCAGTGTATTTTTTAATTTTTTTTTATTTTGTGAATACCAAATCTATCAGAGGTAGCCAAATCAATTAGGAACCACAGTAAAAGGGACATTCAAGGCCAGGGGGGAAAAGTACATTTGAGCAGTACTCCTGAAGAGTGGCAGTTGCAGTGGGAAGCCGGTGAGGGATTATATCATTGTGATAGCACAATAATGACTCCCACTGGCTGGCCTGTCCTAGGATGATTCATACTACAATTATGCATACTTATATCTTAATCATGTGGTGACAGTACATGACTGCAGTGTTTATGTGATTGGTAAAAACTGTAAGAAACTATATAATTCTGTACTTGTACATTGTACTACCACAACAAGCCCCAAAGGTATAAGAACCCTCTTTTTTATTGACAGTGTTTCTATTTTTTTGTTAAGTAGTTTTTATATAAAAGTGTTGGCTTAATGCAGATCAACCAATAAATAAAGTGATATTCTTATATATCTTGTATTATTTGTGATAAAGCTCTCTTACAGAGCAAGAACAAAACTGTATGCCATACTTGTAGTCTCTTAAACATTGTTCATGCTGTATATATTAACAGAAAGGACCATAAAAATGCTTTCATATAGATCATATTAAAGGGTTACTCATCTCAAGTATAACACCCACAGTCTATTATCCCTTTCCTCTCCAGAGCTATGAGTGAACATAACAACACTAAGTTTTCGTCTTTCATATATAAAATGCCTTCACTACTCTTTGATGAAAGTTGTACTGAGTTTGATATTAAAAACTAAACTGAAATGTAGAGGCTGGTATTTTCAGAAATAGTTTAATCATCCAGTACTCTGTTGGCTATAGACACCCAAATACGTATGTAGAAATCAATCTAACCAACATCAAACACGAAAATACCAGCAGGTGTCTGTTTCCCGTTTGCTATCTTTAACTACGTGTGCCTTTTAATAAAGGGTTTTCTCTGCTGTGTTTGTGTTAGCCGTCCTTTCTCTCTTCAGAGTCTTTTTCTAATCCAAAATGGGACAAATACATGACTCATCACAGACTCATTATTGGATAACATTTTAGAAAATTCATCAAATTATTCATTTCAAGTGTGAAAATCGCCCTTTGTGTGTGTTCTTCCGGCCAGTGTGGTTCACCCGCTGAGATTTGTGGTAATATGCAGAGACAGGCTCTGTCATCAAAGGCAGTGTCCTATTAATTCTGGCTGATTTCTCACCTAAAGCACCGTGTCTGTGTCTGTGCAGACTGGCAGTGACAGTCCTGGAAGTGAATTGACACCTCCAGGTCATGTACCCCACTTTTAACTTTAAAGAGACTATTTGAAATGCTAGATATTTCTCAGTCTTGTTTTTTTTATTTTTTTTATTGTCTTTCTTTGGAACTTCCTGTTTATGATTTGCATTATGATTCATGTCTTCCTGCATGCACCTAGGAATTTACAAAAATGACATTATCTGGTAGGTCAAATATGGAGAAAATTATATTAGTAGTGTTTGTTCATTGTCGTGTTGAAGCTGCATTAGGCATTAATGACTTCACACGTCCTTTTTGAAGTAATACCATCTGGAGTACACTTCGGATTGTCTGCATGTAAAACAAACAGAAGGAAGGACATAAAATCTGCCAGTAAATACCCCTCTCATGAGTTTTTTTATGAGTTTCAAAAGGGCAGTTGCCTGGAACATTATACATCACCATGCCCACTATCTATACTTTTTCAATTGTCTTTGTCTTTTGGCTTTTGTAAAAGAGGTGAGTGTGCTAAATCAAATTACAAGGTGGAAACTTAGTGGTAAGCTGATGCTGCCAATTGTGTTTAGGCTTCAAAAATCATAAAAGCTCAATCATAAAAGGTCATCTTGCTGATCCAAGCATGCAAATATCATAAACTTTTGTTTCTCACAGAACCTATTTGTGCAATAATCTAAAAACCCAATGGAAAAATCACGCTGACTTTTTGTCGAGGGGGGCATCATCCTAATGGGATTCTATTGTAGAGATCACAGGTAGTAAAGAGATTTAAGTTTTGGGGCATGAGTGTGAATTCACTTTTTTTATTGGGCAATTCTTGAATGAAAAGGACAGGCCAGCCAGTGGGAGTCATGAGAAAGATTCCTTTTCATTCAAGAAAAGGAGATTTGAGGTGAAAAGTTTGCACAACCTATAGTCAGAATTGTCACAATTAAGAAAATTGAAAGAGACTGGTATGTTAAAATACCAAAATACCATAATTTCGGAAAAGCCGTGTAACCATGTGATGTGATTTCCAATAGCATGATAAATTGGTATACTTATGATGTTCATATGAACTGTTTTCTTACTGACTGACCAATTAAGCATACAATTGAACCAATGGCTTAGAGAAGGTTCTCAAAGAATTGAGTGGAAAAAATCAATAACAACATCTAGCAAATATTTGGCCTATGTGCCCACTCGTCAGTTTCAGTCTGCCAGCAATTTCCAACATCCCCACCTTATAAGAAAACTGAACTGAGCCTGGAGAATCCAGACATATGAAGCATCAGATCAACAAGAGTGTGGCACACTTTGTTCTTTGTCCAATTACAAGGCTGGGAAAACAAATCTGCCAGAAATGAGATGTGGCTGAGCTATTGATCTGTTTATACAGTCCACATCTTTTCCTTTCCCACAGCATCTATTAGCTCTGTCTGTCTTTCTCCTTCTTTGACATGCCACAGCAGGCAAGGTACAGTGTCACTGATGTCACGAAAGCTCAACGACCATCAGGGGCAGATCTTTGCACTACCTGCTGAAAGCATGTATTCACTGTGCTAACTAGATGACCATGTACAGTATACTAATACATAAAATACTGTGATCATCAAAGTAAGGAAATGCACATGGTGAAAAGATACCTTCACTTTCTGTAGTTCATGGAAAAATCCACCAAATCAGCTTGAACACATATTTGATTCATTTGGAGAAAGAACTCATCCAAGCTCATCAATAAGCTAACTGTGTCCAGTTTCTCATAAGCTGTTTAATGTGCACAGAGTCATGATTCAGTCCCAATTTCCAGGTTCTGGGCAGATTGCTATCTTGACACCTAATCACCTCTGTTCCCATTTTCTCATTTCTGCATCAGTTTCTTCCACCTAATCACCCCTCACAGCAAACGCCTGTTCTCCAGTCTATTTAACCGGTCTATCTGTTCTGACTCATTGCCAGATTGTTTGTTGCAACTCCTGCAGTAATTCTCCAGCCTGAGTCCTCTTCTGACTGCATGTTGATGATTGACTCCGTTCAGCCTCCCGACTCTCCGCCTCAGCCTGCTCCATCTCGGGCCTGTATATTTTTCTAACCTGCCTGCCAGAACCCCAAAAACTTCTGAATCATACTCCATTACACTTTTATTTAAAACTAAGGGTTTGCTAAACTTATCTGTGGTGTCAGCCCCCTGTCTGGGTCCAGACTTTAATTTAAACCTCACACACAGACCATATGTTAGTCGCTATTACACTGCTGACACAGTTTGTGTCTCATTTAAATTGGGCAATGTTCATTTAAATCTATTAGCAGAAGGAGGTAAAAAAATGATGGCCAAACTGTTGCCTTACTTGTTATGTAAAATTTCCCTTGCTCACAGTATTTGACCATATGGAATGTGTTTTTACCGTTTAGACCATGCGCTCATATTTGGGAAAAGACTCTGGAGAATTCTGGAGAAACAAACACTATAGATAATGAGGAAATTAACATATCCCTTTCTCATCAAACTCCCTTCTTAGAGCCGCTCCAGTCAAATAAAACTTGAATAGTTCAAGTTTGCCAAGTTTGCCTACTTTTACTTGACTTTACAGATGCCAAAAAATATGATTAATTTAAAAGACAAAAAACACAAAATTACTTTTAGCATTAGCTGTAAGCTCACTAAAGAGCTGAGGTTTGAAACTTAGCGTTTTTTTAACTTTGCTGGTGGTGCAAATGTGCTACAAAATTAATGGGTTCTATAAGCTTAAACCAGAGGGAGAAAATGCTTGAATTAGTGACTATCAAATTAGTTAAAATATTGTAAATTTCACTTATTAAATTTCACTTAAGTGTTTGCAGGTTGAGGGAAGTGGTAGTTTAGTGGCCAAGAGAATACCAAAAATATCACAGATCTGTACTTCCATGGGTGAAAGAACCTCTATGCTACAGTTGTTTGCTTGCCTTTCCCCCTGGAATTACTCAACAAAAAGCTGTAAATATGCAAAGCAGATTAATTAGTTTTCCAAGGTCAGAAAAGGGCTTCATGTGCTAATAAATCAGCGGTGTATTACCTGAAATGTGACTTGTCTGCAGTGTATGAGTGCAGATGAGTTGCTGCATGGGATTTATTGATATTTTCTCAGGAGTTAACGAGGCTCTGTATAAGGCTTGATTTGGCCAAAAAAGTATTCCTGCTTAATCCACAGCCTTGAAAAACTGCAAAGGTTGGACTTGTTAGAGCATCTTAGTTCTGGTGGCTTTAACCGGTGTATGTGCACTCTGCACCTCAAAGTCCACAGTTCGTTTGAATCCAGTCCTAAGACCCCTGCCAAACCAACAAACTCAGCGTGCAGACTCAAGTCGAGGCTTATTAACTCTAATCCCTGGCAACCCTCTATGTTTGTATTATCAAATAGGATTAGACTGATACCTGCATGTTGGTTTACCAATTTATTGGCTCAACTTTTAACACCAAGTTGTCACATAATCCACCTTTGATATGATACTGGTTCCTCTTTAGTTACATGTACATTAGACTGGGAAAACAGCAATTGCATTTGAATTGGGTTTGCATGTTGTTTTTTACATTTTTACTGTATCACCTGATCACCTCTTTGTCTTAAAGTATTGTGTGTTTCCTGGCTATTTAGTAGATTATAATAGGTTATGACAACCAATTGTTGAAGGTGAGTCACCCTGTTTAACAAACTGGTAACTATTTAAATGAATTTAATTACTGTGTCTTTCAATACAGAGTTTGCGTCATATTGTCAAATCTATACTATACAGTAGGTTCAAATATACCAAATTTAACATTGTTCTTCAAATTAGTATTGCAATAATGAGTTGTTTTCCAGTTCCATTTTTTAATTCTACTATTATTTTGCCAGTTTTTCACAAAAATGTATTTATCATGCATCAGTGAAACTTTAAGTGCAAATCATTTCCTAAAGCCCTCGTTAAATATCACTCCAATTTTTTACACAACACAAAGAAAAGCAGCAAATCCTCACAACTGAGAAGCTGAAACTGCTCTACTTCATTCACCCATACCAATTAAGGTTCAAAATATGTCCTGTGTGTTACTAAAATACTTAATTGAAAATTAAGAAATAAGAGCTGTAAGGAGCATCAGAATGAAGTGGATTCTACGGTAATTACAAAAATACTGAATTCACTGATTAAATAATTAATCCTGGTGTGAAATATTTCACTAAAAGTTGACGACACAGAAAAACTGAACTCAATCGTTTGCCCACACATCAAATCACATACCCATACTGCCCTCTGTTGGATTGTGTGGCTCATTGCAAGTAGTGGCAGCTTTCATCATATCAGTGTTGCACCACAGGGTGGTACAATGGTGCATTTTAAGCAGATGACAGCAGTACTGTAATGAGCTTGAGCTGGAGGTTCAGAGCTGAGGAGCCATTCTCTCATCTAAGCAGCTGTATGTAGAGTGTAAATGCATTAAAGAGTGAAATCACGTTCAGCTCAACATATGGATACTGGTGCTTTTTCAAAAGAGCTCACAAAGCAAACAAAGACACACATGCACTATGAGGGCTGTTTAATGGAAGCAGGAGTGTCATATTGCAGCAACATCCGTCTTGTATTCCCGCCTGCAAATCTGAGGCAGAACGTTTTAGAAGCCGGATAACGAGATGACATATAAAACCTAAATTTCAACAAAATTCTATATGATTTCCTCCATCTTCAGAGGGTTAATTATGCTACACAGATTTCATCGATCCCATATTCAACAAACAAAACTACAACTTGCAGATAACTGCCCCAGGGTACTTTAGGATCGATACTGTGCCAACATATCAGGCTGTATTGGAAAGTCTCTGCGTGGGTGATTACTCACTATGTCAATCCGGCTACAACAGAGAGCCATTTCCTAGTTGCTGCCCTGCCCTGCTCTTCTTTGTGTGGAAAGAGTATCAGCCAATTGAAGCATATATTTTCCTCCCATTGTCCAGTACAAGGAAATTTTAGAGATTTCTAAACACAAAGGCAACAGCCGAGCTGTTTGTAGAAGTTCTTTTGGAATCACTTTGTAGTCCAATGGCGACAGAGTCTAAGTGGTTTGAGGGTCTATGGACATCCTCTAGGGACTGGATGGCAACCTCCTCGCCCTGGATGCAACATCAGGACTGACCGCCTGCTTGTGATGGGAGATGATGGTAAGGGGATGTTGGTCACAGGATCCTCTTAAGGAGGTGGAGATAGCACAGGAGGGTGGGCAGATGTTTGTTCAGCGGGAATCTGTAGCAGCTGCATTTTACTGGTTTCTCTGGTCAGACGGTGGGCCGAAGTTTTTGTTAGCCTCTCTTTCAGATTTCAGGATATTTTCTGATGGTTAAAAGATTTAAACTCATTGTTGATTCTTCAAAGATAGAGATAAAGAAATTTGATCCAGACTGTGAAGGTACGTGTTTGTCTGCTTGTTTTATTTCTCTTGGACATTTTGAACTGGTTTCAAATGGTAAATAACTGGAAATAGCAACAACATATGCAGCTCTGACATTATTAGATAGAAAATGTGTTATTCCTTAATGCTAATTTGGGAAAAGTAAAGAATTAATTAATTTAAATTGAATGTGTCCTTAAAGCATCAGTTTGATTACTATGGCTTCCATAATTACAGTCGTCTGCATTGTGACTCTGTATATTACTTTATTAATGGAAAGTTTGAATTTTGCTATATTATCTAACTTTCATATATTAGAAACAGACATGTTGATCCTTGATTTTTATTCCACCTCACTTCCACAGAGTCATACAGAAGGTCATGCCAGGCCACCCAGAAAACATCCCCCTGGGAGAGTGCACCCTTTCCCAGTCCAAGGACCAGCTGACGCCACCAAGTCGCACAGAGAGCACCGTGTTCAGCCTCTCTCGCAGCGAGTCCCTCTGGACCACCAAGACCTCTCACAGCAAATGTGATGTCTTCTGGTACCCCATCCATTTCATGTCCACAGGGGGTAGCTTCCTGGCGTGCGGCATCATTATCAGTGGCCTGTACTTTGCAGGCCACTGCAGGAAGGTCACCAACATCCTGGGACCGGCCCTGCTGTCCATTGGGCTGATGGTTTTTGTGGTGGGCGTAGTCCTGATTCCCATCACAAAGGAGAACAGAGAGCGCTCGAAATTGAAGAAGCCCCTCAGTTACTACAGGCCTCCTGTGTTCAATCTGTAATGTTTGGAAGTAATTCAGAACAGAGAACTTTAATTCAAAAAGCACACTGGATTTAATTTTATCTTTTTAGCATGGGAGCATCTGAAGAAAATAATTATTCAGACTGCACGTGGCGTGGTGACATTTATGTTCAAGTCTCTGTTTTACCAGGGCTGACAACACTAAGCACTTATCTCAGTCTCAAGTGTGCATGACAATGTTTGCATTAATAACCAAAGCTGTCAAAAAGAAGAGAGTGCAAGGACAACAATGTGCTGCATAAAACGCAATTAATCACACATTCACACACAATTAAGTGAGGAGGATACTGAAAAGCAACCTGTCTTTATGAATATTTACAAGAGAAAAGTGGACATGAGGGATTTCCTAATGCTGTGTGGTACAGTATATGCCAATTCATGAATAATTAAAGTTTGTGAGAGCTTGTAATTGTCAGGTCCCGATTTACTGTGTCCAGTTGCACTGTCTGCATTGTGAGTCACTGGGAAGACAACTTTGAATGTGACTGCATTTATCGTCAAATATATGTAAATGGAAAGAATTTGACTACGCAAATTTTCATAGAATTTAAATACTTCAATTAACCCTTTTAGACATGGCGTCCATGATAATGGATGTGAAATATTTATTAGTCCCAACCAGTGAAAGTGCATTGTTTTAAAATTAGAGTCTCTTGCTAAGCTTAGCAAGAAAATTGAGTATTTAAAGCAGCTTTAATCAATATTTTTATATTAAGAATGCATCACATTACTTGTTCTATATGTGAAAAGAAAATGTTTGTAGAGACGAACCAACCGGGAATTATTACCCAACCTTGCAGTCCTGCTCAGCTCTACAGAGCTGTCAAGCATTTCTATAGTTATTGTTTTTGTTCTGCAACCCCCAATTTTCCACTTTCATCGCTCTCATAGTCGCAGCAGGAAGCTGTTCTCAATGAAAAACCTCTTAAAGCCCAGTGAAGGTTACATGCCCAACACCAAACAAATTAGGAGCCAGTTATTTTTAGCGAAGACCAAACCACCAACTAATGCTTTTCTGCAATTACAGTAAATACTAATAGATAATATGCTATGCTACAGTATATTATTGCTGATTTCATGCACAATCAAGCAACTGGTCTGAGGTCTCAGTGTTCTTCTTCTGTTCTTTCTGCTTCCCCTTTTAATGTAACTTGCAAAGTAACAGTTTAAAGTCGTGACACAAGACCAGCATGGCAGACTGACTAACTGGAGTAAGAAACTTTTCACCACCAATTTTAAATATTAATATGTATGCGGGGTTCACTTTCCTAAACCATGTGTAATGTAACTAAACTAATAATATTTAAAGGAAATTTGCATATCTCTACAATGTGGAGAAAATAAAATTCAGGCTGTATTCAATTCAATATGTTCCAGTTAAATGCATTTAAATCTATTACTCTAGGCCATTTATTGTACGACCATAAATACTACATGATTAAGTTACTCTGAGATATTAGATTGGTGGTAAACATGAATATTATGTGCTCTGTGGGTTTCAGGAAACTCTCCATAAGATATCAGAACCTTAACCCACAGAAAATTAATGGCAACTATTTTGAAAATTGCTTTGCTTCAAGTAGCTAAAAATTGCCATAAATATGTAGTTCCAGCTTCACAAATGTGAATATTTATTAATTAAATCTTTGGATTTTGGACAGCTAGTCAATGGTCCAAATATGAATTGAGAAGATAATTACATTAAAATAATCATTAGTTGCATGACCAAACAGGCGACATTGGTGAGGACGTTGAACATCCTCTTTAAGTATAAACTATATCAGTCCTTAAAACAATACAATACAAACAAACAACTGACTATAAATCCATTATGCTATATAATGTTAAGATCAGAGTCTTAGTCTAATCCATTGAAATGAACAGTAGGTTACATAAAGACATAGACGCCTTTCAGTGGAAGGAAACCAGCTCTGAAGGGGTTATCTATTTGTTTCAAGAATAAAATACGATTTATATTGGAGTTTTGTGAGGCCATTTAATAGTATTGTAGGCAGCGTGCCACATATTCAAGAGGGAGAATGAGTCGTAACTCTGTGTACCTGAACATAATTTTGACTACCAAATTCAAATTTGGATCATGGGAACCAGCCGATATTGTTATTTGCTTTTAACCTTTGTTTTGTACGGTTAAACGATGACTCTAATGACTGACAACACATAAAGGTAACAGCCTGTTTGAAATGACTGTCGGTGTGTGTTTAAGTCGCGTTTGCACTGACTAATACTTGATGTTTATCCTGGGTTTAAGGTGGGGCGTAACTCTACAGGTGCGCTGCCTCTGCTCAGGTAAAGGGTGAATCATACCTCCCGTTATACACGCTGAAAGCGACTGTATAGTATCCGCGATGATGGGTCTTCAGAGGTGTATAGGCGGGTGTGTGCCCCTGTTTTTGATCGCTATCGTTTTTGATGTTGTCGGTGTGATCCTGCTTTTCATCGGGATATTCGCCAACCTGCAAATCAGCAACCTGTTTTACGGCGACTTCTTGATCTACACCGGATCTCTGATCATTTTCCTGAGTCTGGGCTTCTGGGTCATGTGGTACATGTGGAACGTCCCGGTGTCCGAGGATGACGGCTTGAAGAAGAGGGACAGTGTGGTCGTGAAGCTGGCGAGGAAATTAACCGAGAGGTTAAGCCAGAAGCTGAAAGGGGAAGAGGAGGTGAAATGTGTTGAGGATGAGGACAGCAGCCAGGTGAGCTCACCTCCAGGCAAGGCCAGCAGGGTGACATGGGGCAGGTCCACGGCCTACACCAATGAAGGGTATGATGCCTCCCTGGACTCCCCTACTGTGGAGAAGAAAGTGGTGAAAGAAGAGGAGGAAAACCAAGCGATCTGAACCACCATGCAAGGTGTCATGAAAGGGTATTGCTTCATGTGAAAATACTATATATATCATCCTGTATCTACTTTTATAGATAACAAGACAGGATGCAGCAAGGACTCAGTATGTTGTGAAGGATGCTGCTGCATAGGATACTAGACTAGCCAAGATTTTATAAATACTGACACTGATAAGTTCTCACTTCTTACTGGGTTTTGCGTGTTTCACTGGTGTCCACCATAGATCCATAGACCCCTAACTCTTTCTTAATGAGTCACCTAAAAGCAGGCATCTCGCCATCTCTTATGGGAAAAAAAGAACACTGTTCCTAAGAATGAATGAATCATGTACTGATCCAGGGTATTCGGCCACAAAGTTGGTTACAACACAGTTGGAGTCACAAACAATTTGTCAGTTGACAGTGACGATATCCAAAATTGCATCACAGGACAGATAATATATTTATATTATTTTTTCTTCCATCATTCCAAATATAGTAACACAGCAGTAAACCCGTTCTTGATGCATTCTTTAATTTCGTTTATGTCCCGCCCACGCCTGAATAACAGCAGCCATCTGTGAGGAAGCAAATTGCACCTGCCTGTCAAACATTTTAAATACAGGCTTGATAAATCACTTCGCATTCTCTGTTAATATATTTGAATTTTCTCCACCCTGTTTAATTCGCGCACTCTGCAAAAATGCCTCACTTTGCATGTTTATTAAGACAAAGGTGGAAAATGAACTGAGAAATGAGTGCGCTATTTTGCTCATATGAAAGATGCAGTCGTCAGTGTGCATCCTTAGTAGATCACCTTGCACTGTGTTTTGTGGGTGGCATCAAGTTTGCACATGTTCTTGTACATGCAAAACTTCAGTAAATCAGGCCTATAGTGTTTTGTTTGGACACTCTCAAGTCTACATAAGGTCAGCTAAAGAGAAAAAATATTTAAATGCCACAGGAAAGCTAAATATATATGTATGTGTATGTGTGAAAGCTTTCTTCACACTGCCGGGAAAGACTGCCTCAGGCTCCAGAGTCCGAGGACCTAGGTCTCTACATTTACCCTTTGGCAGTTAATTTGTGGTAATTTATTGCTAACATGTTTGTTAATGTTGCAGTCCCCTCTGAAATGTAATGTAAACTGAAATCATAGCAGGCTTAAGGCAGGACCTGCATTATTACTTCATAAGGAGGCTGCCTTGTTGTAGAGCAGTCCCAAGTTGAAGTCTAGTTTTAGCAATTGATTGTGTATTTTATTTTTTTAAACGCCTATAATGCATATCTAATTTCCAAATACTTTCTCTGTGTATAAGACACACCACTGTATATAATGGGGCCCTGCTGCCAGGACTACCATATCTTATGTTTAGTTAAATTGATATGTGATTGTACAAAATACTGCACTCTTTAGTACTTTTTTTTTTACATCTTCTAGATACATTCATCATGTTTTATACACCTTTCAGCTGCTTTTACTAAAGACGTGTCACCTGTGGTCTTTTTTTTTGCCGTGAAAGCAACATTAGCACTGGTCAGACTGGTTTGTCTCAGTGGTGTTGGTAAAACAAACCTGAAACATTCTCAACAATGGATCACAATCGCATGTGACCTGGAACCATTGATAACATATTGTATCTACTATACATACAAACAGAGCTAACATGACTGACAGCACAAGTCACTTTAATCAAACTCATGAAAGCCTTACAGTAACTAAAACCTAATTCTTCCCTGTGGTGTACCCTGAGACAAATAGTGGCGGTTTGACTGTTCAAACAAGGTGTTCACTCAAATGTTTCCATTGTGTTCATTTCCTCTTTGTGACTGTCACTTTCCAATAGGTAGCATTACTGTAGTGATGCATGACCTGTCGACTATTAAATATTTATCATTCTTAACACTTGAATGCAGTGTATCCGCCCTGTAGAGCTTCTCCCAAGCTAAATAGAAAGAGTGAATATATTTCATGGGGCAAATCTCTGAACTCAGTGGGAGTGGAGTCAAGAGGAGGCTTTGAACAATCTGATAAAAGATGCAACACACTGATGCAGCCTCTGAACCACGTTGGTTCATTAGCTAATCAAAAAGATCAGGGGTGCCCCAATTAATTATAGAAGGCTCATCGCTGGGTGAACGCAAAGTCACTTGAAGCTGATTAGGAAATATATGTGCATACATTTGTCACAGAGGTTACAAACAATGGGCTGTCACATGTCATGAAAGGTGTAAAACAAGTCAGCCCTGCAAAGGAATGAAGGTGGATTGTGAGGTTTACAGCTGATATTAATGAGCAGCACAACCTGTTGTTGTGGTTGGATACCAGTATTGCCACTAAGTCTTGTGCTATGAAAGAAATGTGAGGTGTGAGGCGAGTGAAAAAGAATAATCCTGAAGGCAGGAAAGCACTTTTCTGGAGAGACCTGATCTCACTCCTGTCAGATCTTCAGACGACATCCACCTGTCCATCTCACCTGGCCTGACTATGGAGCAAGGAAAGCACCCCATCGTCTTCCTGACGCTGGCTGTGATTTTGGACGTTGTCGGCATCATACTCTTATTCCTGGGAATCTTTGCAAATTTGAGTTACTGGGACTTTTTTGTGCTGTCCGGGCCTTTGCTGATTTTTGTCAGCCTGATCTTCTGGATATTCTGGTACATGGGAAGCCTCACTGTGTCTGAGGAGGAGCTCAATCTGCCCAAACAAGACATATTGTGATTACAGTCTGAGGGAAGCAGGACCGAATCAAAGCTGGCCAATGCTCTGAACTGCTTCAAACCATGATGATAGGAGGGAACTGGCAGGTCAGACAAGAGCATGAGAATCATGAATCATGAATTTGTTAACCTGTGACTCTGTGAACCCCTCATTGAAGGATATTTGATAAATCCAAATCCAGACATCACCTGGAGAATATTTGTTTAATCCCAGGAGATAACTTGACTCTTTGACTTCAGGGTAAAAACAAGTTGTGATGTTGTGTATGGACAGAAGTGATTCCTGGACTTTGCTGGAGTGGAAAATGTATTTCTCAACACTTTCACTGGGAGGAGAATTTGCGCCATGATGATACAGCATGCGTTATTTATGTCATAATTATCATATATGTACATTGTGAGTTCACATTTCCGTGTCAGTGTGTCCCTACATGTTCATGTAAGACAGATAAGCTTTTGAAATTAGTAACTAAACATCTTCAAAATGACTGTTGTTGTGTTCTTTGTGAGGCTGCTCCTTGTGAAAAACTAGCTAAACAGGTCATGTGGGTTTTTCCTCGGGGTTATTTTAGGGAGATCCACCCAATGCAGAGTCCAACAAAGGGAATAAACATCGCTCTCGCACAGACAATAATACAGAGATATGTAGAGCAAAAAGCAAAAAAAAACATGCTCTTTCAAAAAAGCAGTCAAGCTCCAAAACCTAATTATAAGTGCCAAAAGAGTTTGGCCAATTAGCAGTGTACCCTTAAAAACACACTGGATGTGTGCTTCACTTTGTTCACCACAACATCCAGTGAGAACAATGAAACTAATACTCCTCCTCCAATTCTTCCCAGCCTTAATCAGCACTCAAGGCACCATTAGCTCCCCCAGACAAGGAGAGTGTTATTAATGCGTCCATTTGGTTCCTGCCCCTGAGAGAGGAAATAGAGGAGAGGCGTAATGGGGCTCTTTCTCAGCAAAGAGATGGAAACCCTGCCGCTCAGCACCACCTCCCCTACGTAACACCGCCTTCTCTGGTGCTGAAATCCCCAAGTTGTCTTCACGGTTTGATGTCATTCTAATCTTAATCACAAGTGCATTCATAAATGCATATTATCACCTGTCATGAGACATGCAGAGTATGAGAGGTTTTACTTTGAGAGCAATGAGAATATAATGTTGAAATATCCTTGCCCATTGGTCACAGCTCAAATCAAATAGCACAGCAAAATAAAGATAGATGTGCCTCTCTGCCTGTGTTGCTGAGCATATATTAGGTTGAGAATCCCAACTATGTGGTTTGGAAGAGCTTTGACTGATCATTGATAGCCATTAGCTGTACTGCAGTGGTCACTACTCTGCTTTGTTGAAAATTAGACTGACGCAAATACACAAATGAAAATATAGAAAGAAACATGGATAAAACAGATTTTTTTTCAAATTAGGTTTTCTCCAATTGTAAAGTTTTTAGTTCAAATGTAGGTTTCTAAAAACCTTTATTAAATCATCTTGATGCAAACTATTAAGTCAGGATTTGCAGTATTATAAGTGTTGTCAAATTGTTCACTTAAAGAAATCAATTTAATTTGTGTGAATGTATTGTTAGATAAAAATCGAGCCCATTAGGCAGCTCGTATAGATAGAATCTGCACTCAACAGATGCTCTTACAAATAAGAAGATAAATGCTTGTATAGTTTGGCTGTGGGCACATACATCTGTCTTTTAGTGGGTGATGAAGTGATTTTACTGTGTATATCGTGCTTTGTTTGTGAACACCACCTCAGTCTAAAAGCTTAAAATGGCTGGTGAGTTCATGATGTCATCTGTGGAGGATTATGAAGGTGCATGTCTCCCTCCAGTGGCTGGCACAGTTGCAGTCAGACGTTAATTTAGGTGCTTCCTATAGGCGTTTCAACCCCATGAGTGCAACTATTCAACAGGAAGGAAAACATAACATCCTGCTTCATGCAACATAACAGACATTTTGCTCCAATGAAATCAATATTATGTTCACATGGCTGTTTCATTACTTATGAAGTCATTATTGTAATCTAAACGGATTATAAATATACAGATTTTTTATTTTTTTTAACTGACATTTCATTAAAGGGAAACTTGATTCCTATATCAGGAGTTTTCAGTTCATATAATGTCATCTGGGTGCTCTGTCTGCAGAAGTTGTTTTTTTCAGTGAGTTATAATTCATTGTCAAAACTTCAAAAATGCAAAACTCCTCTAGATGACATCATTTTTCAGCTAGATATTTTAATATGAGGAAGGCAGAGGCCTTAATACCATTCATATACACTACCAGTCAAGAGTTTGGACACACATAGAAATGACCATGTTTGTGAAAGAAAAGCAGATTTTATAACATCAAATTGATCAGAATGAAT
>JAUMHL010000029.1:5810772-5830615 GCA_032362345.1 Sandelia bainsii | reverse complement strand
ATTTAAAAGGATAACTGATCATTAGAAAACCATGTGCGATGATGGTAACACAACTGAAGACATGTATCTTTTCATGAGAAACACGGTCCACACTTTTGACTGGTAGTGTATATGTACCGTTCAAACGTGAAACTTAAAGAGCACGTTGAACATTGGTGAAGTCGACCTTTAACTAATACTCAAGTGCAGATATGCAATTAAACTGTCAACAATCAACAAAAATCAATAGATAACATGAGCAGCTTTAAGTTTTGCTAATTAGAATAATGTTTATGATTGAACAATTATGAACTGTACTTGATCATTGCAATAACATTACACACATTTTCATTTGCATTTTAAATATATCAACCTTTCAACCTGTTTATCTGTTTAATTAATTTCTTTACATTTTATGTAGCATAAGGATAATTGAAGAAACATATATTTTAGCTTTGTATTATTGATATTATTTGGCAGCTCCATCTTATAGAATGCACCCTGATGTACAGGAAAAGTATGGGGGGGTACTTCATACTGTATTCTAAAAAACATCAACATAACTTATAAAAAACGACAAAATATTGTAAAAATTTGACTTAAAAGTGAACATTGTGGTCACAGGGACATCCGCGGTGTTTCTAGAGACACATAGTGTTTAGTAAAAGCAGGAAACTACGCATGCACACACCAATAAGATTATTTTTTTTATTATTTCTCACACATAAAATGTTTTTTTTTCACATAATAAGACAATTATTTTTTTGTTAACTAAGCTTGGTTTGACCCCCTCCCTTCACTCAGTGAAACCAAGTCGTTAACGTCTTATTACTATCTAACAACTTGACAGAGGTTTTTTTCATCCAATAGGGCCCTTGACCAGTTGCATGCGCGCACGTTCCACACGCACCTGCACCACTTCCCCACAGACAGTCCCTCAATGTTTACAAACAAGTGGCCTACAGATGGCAGGGTCACTCACCCTGATGATGGCAAGTCATGCAAACAGTCCAGCGCAGGGTTACAAACCGGCAGTGCAACAAGAAACAGGTCTGTCTGTCAGTCTGACCGGGCAACAAGATTTGTTTGTAGTGATTACAGACTGAAAGATCACTGAAAAGGCAGCAAACATCATCATTACAAAAGTAACAAGGTGCTGCAAAGAGGGCAACGCGCAAAGCCAGGCGTGGATTTCGTAGTGGAGGAGGGAGAACCATAATGCACTGCTGCGACGTGGAGATTGAGCAGAGCTGAATCCCACAAAGAGCTTAAAAACGCATGGTCGATTCATTGTTTGGCAACACATGATACGTTAGCGATATCGATCTATTTATGATGCTTGATCATAGATGATCTTTCGCTGTAGTGATTAACGTGACTGACTGCACGTGTAAACTCGTTGATCCGTTCCTTCCCTGTATGGTTTAAACACGCTCCCTCCGCTTCTTACTTCACACCGAGCAGCATATGCGCGTATTGCTACACATCAACCGACCTTAATGTGTCCTCGGATTAATTCGCACGTGTGATTGGTCACACTCGCCGGGCAGCATTCGCTTGCTTGAACGCCATTGGTGGAGCGCGCTGTCAGTAAAGCCATATCCGCCTCCTGCGCCGTTTGGTTGGATCTTTCTGATACCCTTTCTCTCAGCGATGGGTCGGAGCCGCTGTCCCTGGCCTCGCATGTTCCCCTCTAAAATCCTGTTTTGAATTTGATGCCCCGCTTGTAGATTTGTTCTATTCTCACGCCTCTAAACGGCCACCGCTGGGCGCCATTATAGCGGTGTTTTATTTGTCCCAGCATTTGACATTTAGACTAACCCAAACATGGCTGTGGTGAACGCATCGTCCGGGCCGGTTGCCCGGCTCGAGGGCCGTGATTTCGAATACATGATGAAAAAGCGCTCGGTGACTATCGGCCGGAACTCGTCTCAGGGCTCTGTGGACGTGAGCATGGGCCACTCCAGCTTCATTTCACGGAGGCATCTGGAGATATTCACCGCCAGCGACGACGGCACCGGCAGCGGAGATTTCTACCTAAGGTGTCTCGGAAAAAACGGGGTGTTTGTAGACGGAGTGTTCCTCAGACGGGGCGCCCCTCCTCTGCAGCTACCACGAATGTAAGTTTCTCCTCTTGGTGAACACGTGGATGTTAGTGCTGCTGTCCAAACTGCTAAAGTAAACAGTTAATAACACTGCGTTTATATTGGCCAGCAGGGTCGAGAGGACCACGTGTTTTAGCATGTTAGCAAGAACTCCGCATCCTGTTCGCAAAGCTGTTTTCTTTGTTGACATTCCTGTTAGCAACAGTGTTAATTAGCCGCCTGGCTTCGTTTCTCTCCCGCTCCTGTAGTTAACTTAGCGTTAGCCGCCCTCCTCTGTCTCTTTGTTGGCGTTATTAAGTCAAAATAACTAAGCTAGCTCACAGCTATGGGCACGCTATTGTTGATGTTGACTAGTGGTAGTATTTCTGTCACGTGGACGCTCCAAAGTCACAAATGTTTAACTCGTGTTACTGTAAACATGCACCTTTGTGGTCATAGAAACAGGTTAGCTAGCAGCTAGCTAGTAGTTTGAATGAAGCTCCTCTCGACCCCTAAACGTAAACAAACCAGCCCGTCCCCGCCCTGCCGGCTCACACAGCCTGCGGGACCTTTGGCCTCTTTTCAGGCCAGGCCAAGTTATGCTAGCCACTGTCCTTAAACAGTAATTTCATAACGTTGACAGTAAGCCATCAGATTTGAGCTTTGAGTTTTTTTTAGATTTTAAAAGTTAGTTTCAAATGTGTGTTGTGCAGGTTGTAGCCTAAAGTGTCTCATTGTTTGATCTTTAGGGTTCTTGATAATGTGTTCTTGTAAAATATGTGTTGCTGTCTAAACAAACATCACAATATGTCAATAAGGAATCTACAGCCCCGATCTACACTTCACTTTGTCAATGGGTTGTAACACTGTAACACACTTATTTGTATTTCAGTAAATATGTGTTACTTGTTTTGGATGTAGGCCATGTTTGAGTGGCTGATGCGGATAACAGTAAGTAATAACATGATACTAAGATGTGTTCTGCCAGGTAAGTTGTTCTTTGGATTTCTTCAAAGGCATCCAGTCAATTCAAGCGTGAATTCTGAAAGTGGTTTTATCACAGACAGATGCCAGACGTGGCAAATGGGATGATATATTGTTTTTATATCATTGTTAAACTGGGTATCTCTCGGTTTTGGTCGGGTGGTCTGAAAACCAAGAATTTTCAGCCTTAGATTGTGAAGATCTTATAACTGCAGCTGACATGTAACTTCAGCCATGTAGGAGAAAAGGGCAAAAACATTCATATACAAATTTTAAACTACAATTGAGAAAGGATAGATAATTAGTGACAAAATATAAACCAAACCAGCTTGTTTACATGCTGACTGGGCAGATTTATGTGGGATCTGGCATGAAAAAAGTGTTTGCAGTATTTTACAGTGAACTTTAATATAGACAAACCTGCCAGCACTGCCCAACATTCCCTCCCTGCCCTCAACTATTGTGCAATCCACATGTGAAACATGTTTTTGTTCTGCACAGAATAAAAGCCTGTTTTGACTCGATGCAATTTTTTTTGTTTTCCACAGCCTCATGTGTTTGTGTTACACAGGATGATTTCTGCACTGCTCTTTAGCTCAGTCATACGTACAGCGATGCAAAGAAGGAAGGCGCAAATTGGTTTTAGGTTCTGGAATTGATAAGGCCGAGTGCCAATAAAGAGCCCTTAATCCGCAGCCTTACATGATTATGGGGTGGCAGTAGCTCAGTTGGTAGAGCAGTCATCTACGAACCCCAAGGTCAGTGGTTCGATTCCCTGCTTCTGTCGAGGTGTCTTTGGTCAAGACACCAAAACAATGTAGTAGTGCAAATATGTACTGTCCTGCAACAGTTTCCCAAAGGTGATCAATACAGAGTAAGTGAGTAGTACTACGAGTTAAAAAAAAACTACCTAGCATAGGCTCACTTGCCTCACTGCAATCCTTAAGCAAGATAAAGACACTTAAAAACGGGTGCAGATTGACAGCATGAGAGAACTCGCAGGGCTGTGGCCCAGAGGACAAGACAGTTGTATTCCAGGGATTCCTCTTTGGTGATGTAAACAGACTGAACAGAAAAGAGCAGCCTTCCCTTCTCCTTCCCCCCTCCTTTCCATGTCCTCTCCCACACCCTCAAATTCTCTCCAAGTTAGTGCTCTTCCTGTCTTGCTGTCTCCTTTTGTTTACGTTCTTTTTTGCAGTGTGGGTGGGGGAGAACATCAGCCTAAAGTTTTCATTTGAACAAGCTTTGTTTGTTGCTAGCGTTAAAGCTTAGCAGCGTAGCAACTGTGCGTTTTGTGTTTTTGGAGTACAGGCCTCCTTGGAAAAGAAGAGAAATAAGGTTGATAAAGAGGCTTCTGTGAAAGTGTGTATGAATAGGGTGGGGGAAGGGGTGGCTGACAAACCCAAACACAGCTTTCCTCGCAATGAGTCTCACTCACACAGTGAAAAACTTCCATCTATGAATTAAAAGTGATGCATTGCACTTTGTGTTGAAACAGGTAGAGTATTGTCAAACAGTACGATGTGAAGATCTAGTACAAAGTCTAGGTCATTCACCCATGTTTTGGTAGCACTCAGAGCCTAATACGCAATCGCTGTGCAGTGCTTCCCCCAGAATTAGATTCTAATTGTGGTGTGGTGTGGTGTGGTGTGGTGGGGGGGGGCATGCATGGCACCATGTTCTTTGTTGTATTGCAGGACACGACAGTGGATTTACTCATTAAATCTGAGTTTATCAAATATTTCTGCTAAACATGCTCAGTATAAGTAGTAGAAATAAATATACTGTAGGCCTATACATAGCAGAAGAAGATCAAATATTGATTGTTTGGTATTTCATTATATTAACAGCCATAACTAGCGGACCTTGTTTTCCAATAGCTAGTTGACTGCACCACTGAAGGTCCTGATTGAGAATTAAAAGATATATTCTGGGAAATTGTACAATTCTTCTGGTATTTACAGCCTCAGATGTAGGACTGTAGAATAGACAGTTTTTGAAAGTGTTTTATCATTCACTGAAAATCTGTAATGATGGTTTTGGTTAACATTTGGGTTCATCATGTTCAAAAGCCCTATAACACAACAGTCTACGAGGATTCAGTGTTAACCCACACAGAAGATGGAGGGACGCTCTAGATCACAACAGGCTGTTAGTGTTAGGAACAGTGCTTGTATGTGAACATGAAGTGGCGCTCATGACAGTAATGGAATGGGGGGGAAAAAAAGGTACAAGGTTGTTTTTGATATTTTCTTAGGTATTGATATATTTAGGTTTAATTGTCCTCACTCTGACAGTTACATACAGTTGCTACATATTGCAAAACTCTGTGATAGTATCAGATCCACACAGAAGTCTCTGTTGTTCCTGAAAGGGTTGCTTGGAGGGCACATGCATAATGAAAGTGCCTCCCCTCACCAGCCTGGCTCCAGGAAGCATTTCTGTCTCCTCCTGTGAGCAGCAAGCTAATTTCAGATGTAGGTGTTGAGGATCCAGTTCTCTCAGCAGATACCAGCTCTGTTAGGGCCGGATAAAAAAAATTAATGCTGTGCCTGGTGCTCTTTAACTAAATCAAAACCAATGTGTGTCTGTGGTGTCTCCTGAGTGTCAGGCCACCTTTGAAACAGTGATTTCAAGAGTATCTGAGTGTTGAGTATTTCCTGTCAGTTGTGTGTCTGGTATGAAGGTCTGTTGTGTACCAGTGATGAGCCAGTGTTTGTCAAATCCAACATTTACATTTCTTGAAATTCACCCTGAACTTGCTCATGCTCTTGTCTTTGCAACATTCTTGAGTCCATTTTGTTGGTATTTGTGGTGGTGTTGTTTTTTTTAGCATCAGTATTGTGATATTCAACATGTTGGTTGAATATACAAATCAAGCAGATCCTAAATTACAGTAAACTTAAGTGGAGTTATGCTGTTATCAGTAGCATCTTTTGTTCAAACACCCTGGTTCTTACATTCCAACTTCTTTTTAATCCTTAAACCTTCAGGTTTTGTTGCAGTCTTTGTGAAAAAGACAAGATCACAATCACACAACTGTCTTCACAGGCTGGGTATTAACTGACATGAAAAGTGAAGAGAGTGTAAAATCAATGATGTGCCCCCTAAATTTGAGATGTCTCCACAGAGTGACAAGCGAAGAGGTGACTTCAGATGTCACAATATAACTGCTTGAGCTTCAACTACTGATTTCAATTATTAACCATCTAATATTTTTTTATGTATCACATAGTCTGTAAAATGTCAAGTGCCCATTAATGTTTTCGTTAAACCTTTGATTTTTGCCAGACCAAAACCAATAAATGTTATAAAAATCTTCACGTATGAGAAGCTATAAGTACTGAATGTTTAATATTCTCTATACTTAAGATTGTTGTAAATTTAGCTATAAAAGCCACCGGTAACCACAGAAAAAAAATTCATTTTCAAGACATGTTTTCTAATTATTGACCTGGTGCTGAGGCTGGTATGCTTTAAGCAAGTCTTTATATTTACCATCCTGCCTAATTTAGGCCTGTCCTCCACTGAGGCCACCACTCCCTCTGAAAACAAGGACGAGTTAGAGGCAGTCTGAGTCGGTGCTGCCACTGCAGTATCCTAATGGCAGAGCTGTCTGTGTTTTCTGCAACTTCCAGCACAGATTTTGGCATGTGTGCCATCAAGCCATTGCTTCAGTATTCAAATTTAATTAACTTGCACAATGTCTGTCTCATCAAATTAAAAGTGAAATGAAAAATCAACAGTTTTGCCACCGCAGAGCTTTATGTGGGGTTATCAAGTATGTCTTGATTTGATTTGCCTTTTTATTCAAATGCTATTTTCATCCACGAGCTCCTCTGCACTCATTTAGCCGTAGCTCAGCTTTTAAATTCTGTGTCTGTTTCCTTTTGCAGGTGTACGTTCAGGTTCCCCAGCACAAACATCAAGATCACATTCACAGCCCTGTCAAGTGGGAAGAAAGTGAAGCGCGAAGCTCCAGAGTCCCCAGTGAAACCAGTAACAGTAACCAGTATAAGTCAGATCTCCCCTCTGACCATCAACATTCCAGACAACATCGCTCACCTAATGAGCCCCCTGCCATCACCTACAGGCACCATTAGGTATTCAATACTGGAAATTCAATGGTCTACAGTACGCAGGAAATTCAACAGCTTCTTTGAACAATGTATTTTATCAAGTTGTATCTGTTTAAAAAAAGTTAACCTAACTTGCTAAATCCTTTAAAAAAAGTGACAACTAATTGTACAGTATAAACAGGCACTCTGCCCCTAGTCGACCTTGAGGTGTTAGCTCACCTTGACATGTGCCCTGTATGGTGATCAGCTTAGGCTTAGTTCACTGACTGCACGGCTCAGACAGAAAGACAGTTCGATCCTCTCAACCCCTGAACTCAGCCAGATGGCTAAAAACCAGCCAGAGATCTTCTTCATCTTTCATAAGTCTCATTTGATGGTTACAATAAGGTGTGTTTAAGTCCCAGAAATAAACAGAGTAGTGAAAGAGGCAGCAGGTTCTGTACATGTGGGAATCCTGAGCTGTTGCCTCTCTGTGTTTGTTCAGTTTGCCAACATGTCCCTGGAGTTTCCTGTGAACTGAACTGGACATAAAATGTGGAAATCATACTACACATTAAGTGTCTTTATCCCCTAGCTATTCATTCTATTTAATGGATAATTATACTAGAAAAAGGTTTGAATGTAGTGTTGCTTGATTATGGCTCCTGAAGTGACTGCAGTATTTCCAGACTGTCTGGGAGGTAGGGCGATTTGCATAGATGTTGGCCAAAAGCGTGCCACTGCAGCACAGACTGCAGATGAGCCAAGCCAGGCACTGTAACCCTGCCCTTTCTAGGAAGTGCCAGGCTCATTACAGTTCAGTCTTAAGCATTTAATGCAATTTCTTTATATAATTGAGTGTAAATTATCTTCACAGTATGTTTCTTGGCAGCTGACACTCTTGTTGTTTCGCTGCAGTGCTGCTAACTCGTGCCCCTCCAGCCCACGGGGTGCAGGCTCTTCAGGCTACAGGATGGGTGGTCGCATGGTCAGCTCCGCAGAGCTACAGCTTATAAACGATAACTCACAGCCTGAGAATGACAAAGAAGCCTCTGGAGGGGACAGTCCCAAGGTGAGAATAGAATAGAATAGAGGTTTTCTAAACCCCAGATTTATTTCCTGTAGGTTGTGATTCTGTTGAACATCTCATCACTTATTTCTTTTTCCACATTCTCTCTGAATTTATCATCTAACCACTCAACAAAACTATGTTCTTCAAAATGTTACAAAATGCAGATGTTACTGTGGTCTAGCCACTGCTCTCATTTGTTCAGTAAATATTTTGTTCTAAAGTGCCTGAACATAACTTATGTTTTCTTTGTCTATACAATTCCACATTTACATGTGTACTAATATTATTTTTCATGTCATTCAAAATGAATTAAACAGTGTTTAAACCACAGCCAGCAGAATCACTTGATTAGTTTAACAGGAAATTAATTGAATATTTTGAGATTTTTCAATAAATAGATGCTAAAACTTTGGTAACAGCTTTTCTAAGAAACATCCCATGGTTTTGAGCAGTTTGTCAGACCAAAACAAGCAATTTTAAGCCAACACATTGAGCTGTGAGAGATTACACTGGGCATTTTTCACTAACTTCTGATATTTCCTACACTAAACAATGACTCGATAATGAAAATACTTAATTGCTGCCCTAATTTAAGCACTCTACTGTGTTATCAGGTCTGCATTATTCTGGACAACAAAGTAATGATTTTTATAATGATTTCACTTTTTTTGATACTAAAAAAAGCGAGCAAGCTGAAACAATATCAAAGACTGTTCAGGAGGAAAGGCTCGTATCTATCTATAAATATCTTTGCTCAGGCAGTTTTACAAGCAGAATAAAGCTTTTTTTTTTCCTTCTTCTTCAAGTTAGGCATGTGACATATGTTTCCCGTGTGTAGTGAAAGTGTTTGGACACATGACTCACAAATCCATTGTTCTCGCTGCTCCACAGGATGACTCCAAACCTCCGTACTCCTATGCACAGCTGATAGTCCAGGCTATAACTCTGGCTCCGGACAAGCAGCTCACACTAAACGGAATCTACAATCACATCACAAAAAACTACCCTTACTACAGGACTGCAGACAAGGGCTGGCAGGTGCGTTTGGGCCCAGGTCTCTGTTAAGTGTTCCACTTTGTCACACACTGTCACAATGGTCCAGAACGAACAGACCTGCTGAAGAACTTGTGCACAATTTTTTCAGCTTATTTTTTCCCAAGAAACAGTCATAGATATGAAATTTAAAACCTTAATAATAATAATAATGAGGAACTTTTAAGATTTCTTTTTTGGTGTTGTAACCTCTAACCACTCTGCCTCGCCTCTGTTGCAGAACTCAATCCGTCACAACTTGTCATTGAACCGTTACTTCATCAAAGTGGCGCGATCGCAGGAGGAGCCCGGCAAAGGCTCATTCTGGAGGATAGACCCGTCTTCAGAGGGCAAGCTCATTGAGCAGGCCTTCAGGAAACGAAGGCCTCGAGGTGTCCCGTGCTTCAGAACCCCTCACGGACCCCTTTCCTCCAGGTCTGGCTTTATTTATAGTAAATACTTTTCTAATCTAAATGTATTCAGAGTATTTATTTTTCTGACCCCGATTCGTTTTCTTTACCCTCAGGAGTGCCCCAGCGTCTCCCAATCACTCCGGGGTGCTCTCCAGTGGCATCCAGACCCCTGACAGCCTATCACGAGAGGGCTCCCCGGTACCTCTGGAGTTGGAGACTTCCTCAGCTCCCACCCCAACGTCCACCACAACAGTCCAGCCCAAACTGGCAGTTATCCAGGAAGCACGCTTTGCACAAAACACACCAGGTACCCAGCCCTCACTTTCCGTTGCTCTCTCGTGGTTACACCATGAATTAAAGCAGTGTGTGCATGTTGATTCTGGCTTACAATCAATTTCTTTGCCCAAACACACTCTACCTCAACACATTCTTCATTTGTTTTCTTATCTCACTGTGAACTCGAGCCAAGTCAGAAGCCAGTTCTAGACATGTGATGGAACCCTGAACTTATCTTACCCATATCTGTATGTGAGAACACTGGTGTGTAATGTGTCCGGACATTAAACAAACTTCACTCAGCCAGCTCCCTAGTACAAAGTGTGTGTAATTTCTGATTGAGCCGATGTGTGAATAGAGCAGGTAATTATCTGGAGAATTCACAGTGAGTGGGGGGGTGTATTGATGACATTTCTATCATGTGACTGGTGCTGCTTCTTGTCACGTCGTACCTCCTGCACGCTCCCTACCCAGCACTTGGGTATTTCTAGTAAGTGAGAACACGTCTGACACAGCTTGTGTTAGCTGTGCCAAAGGGCAACTCACAGTTCCTCTGTTCTTATGTATAAATATCCCATGTGCTGTTTCAGGCTCGCCTATTAACAACCAGCCGGTACTCATAGCAGTCCAGCGTCAGTTACCTCAAACCATTAAGCCAGTGACTTACACCATGGCCTCCCCAGTGAGCACCAGCACCTCGCAGCCTGCTGTCCAGACTGTCCACGTCTTGCAGCAGATCCCGGCAGGCTCCCTTGGCACAGCCGCCGTCATTGCCCAGCCAGCCACCATCATCAAGAGCGAGTCGCAGGAAAATGGAGAGCACACAGAGGTCAAAGGTGAGGTGGAAACCTTTTTTGCTCCACTAGCATTATTAGCAGTTATATGTGTTTAACATTTGATAGCTGGTGCTGAGAAATGAGTATTGTTACGAAAACTGTATCATTTGCATCACACCGTTAACAGTCTAATCCATAATCATCACTGAGTTGTTGAAATGTTTCTTTCTCAGTCAAAGTGGAGACGGTTCCCACCATCACATCTATAGGCAGCTCCAGTCGCATCATCCAGAGCTCCCAGTCAGCCACGCCTCTGCAGACTGTTACCATAGTGCAGCAGGCCCCCGTGGGTCAGCACCAGCTGCCCATTAAGGCCATCACACAGAACGGCACCCACAGCATCACCACTGCAATCCAGGGACCAGGTGAGACACACAGGACACAAGGGAAAAAAAAGGTGTGGGGTGTTTGTTGGAAACGCCCCCTCAGAGAAACATTGACTTTCTTTATTTTTCAAGGGTTATTTTAGATTCCTTCATCTACAGTACTTACAGTGTAGTTCAGCTTTAATTCCTAAATATGTTCCAACTCAAAACATCTTGTCATCTCCGTCAAATGAATTTGATTGTGACTTTGTGATTAGATTGTGTTTTATGAAATGTAATGTGATTTGACAGCTGATTTTTATCTGCTTCATTGAGAAACTTCATGTTCTAAGACTTTTCAGATTAATGTCAGTAACTCTTTAGTATGGAGAGTTGCATTTCAAAGCTGCTCTTTGAAGTGTCACTAATAAATTGTATCATTAAAGATACTAATTAACACCACAAATTCAATGGTTTATGTTCAATAATAAACACTTTCTCTTTCACCAATGGAGCCAAAAAAATCTTTGTTGTTCCATATGCACAAAAGCAAAGCTAAACCACACTTCCCACTGCTGCTTACAGATGTTGTCTAACCACAGTTTGAGCAAATCTGACAATGAAATATTTCCTCTGTTAACCTGCCTCTTTGTTTGTTTCCTATCGTTACCCTCCAGCTGTGGCGAATCCCCTCCACCTCTTGGCGGCCCACGCCTCAGCTTCGGCCTCCCTCCCCACCAAACGGCAGAATGGGGACCAGCTGGCCAGTGAACAGCCGGACACCAAGCGCATCAAATCAGACGGTGATGCAGCCCCGGCGTCCTCGACTACGGCCGTCGCAGCAGGCTCAGACTCGTCGGCAGCTAACGACCAAGGCAGCCACCTCAACTAGTCTGTATGACCACAAACCACAGAACCCCCACCACCACCACCACCTACTCCTCCCTCCACGGTTTCTCTCTTTTGTCCCTGTCATTTGTTTTGTTTCTTCTCCTTCTATCACTGACTCCTAAGGTGCCAAACGGAGAAGATTCTTTTCATTTTCAGTCCGGGTTATCAGTTCTTGAGCATCAAAAGAAAAAATAATGTCCACCCCCTTTAAAGACTGGAATGTGGGTTGAGAACAAAATATAGAAAAAGAAAAAGATTAACTCTAAGGTGTCCCCTGTGAGCCACTGAAACAGGAGAGTGACTAAACCAAGATCACAGGAAGCCTTAACAACTATTAACCCTTAAGAACTGACCTTTGACCTCAAATGGTCCAGCGAAGAGAGGTCCTGACTCAGCGCGGGCTGGACGCCACCTTTCTGTCACATCTACCTCAGAGCAGATAGGAGACTCTGGCAGCCAGCAGACAACATCCTTCCCAGATCTGTCAGGACGGCTCTGGACCAAGTGACCAACTGAACGACGAATATAACATGCATACAATTGTTAAAAACAAAAAAATTACGGTCAATATGTTCAGAAAGGGATCAGCTCGGAGCCAATATTCCTGAAATTCTGGCAGCTAGCCTCTCACAATACTTACCTTCCCTTCTCACAGCTGTATGTAGATATGCAGTATTTTGTTGTTCAAAATGTGGAGCATAGGATTCTTTTATGTATTTTCACTTATCTAGATAAGTAATAATTTAATTAAAGAGGGCGTACAAAATGTTTGAGGTCAGTGGCATTTCGGTAATTAAGTTAGAAATCTCACCTTTTTTTTTTTTTTTTACGTGACCATTTCTGTTCGGTTGAACAGTGTCATAGTTTTCGTAATATTTCTTTTCCCCTTGTTCTGACATATCCATATGAAACTGTTTCATTATACCTACATATTTTAATACTTGCACAGATAACCGATATAAGCATATGAAATCTCCATGTGTAGTTCCAGATGTTGACCTTGCATGTATCCGACAACCGAAGTTAAATGTAAATTGACCAGAAGAAAAATTACCAGCTTTGTCCAAACCAGACCTGCACTTGATTAAATGTTTGTTTTCATTTCCCTTCTTTTTTTTTTTTTTTTTTTTTCTTCCCACTTCCTTTCTTCTTGCTCCTCCTCCTTCCTTCAAGCTGTGTTGACATTGTGGTGCTGGCAGACCCCTCCCCCCACCCCACCCAGTCCTCCTTTTGCTTGACTTGTGACCTGGCGAGTCTGTTTTCTGATTGTACACGTTCCAAACAATAGTAAGAAAAAAAAATTGATGTTCTGCTTCAGTGGAGAAATGCTTTTTTTTTAATAAATTAATTTAAAGCTCTTTTCTGTATCTTTATCTTTTGCTTCAATGCCAGAATCATAGTTGATCCTGAATAAATCCTTGAATCACTAGTAGTAATCTCACTTTTCTCCACAGTGGGGCAGTGTAGGATGTTTTTAAGATGTCACATTGTTAAAATACAGCAGATTAGATCAGCTCTTCTGTTCTTCAGCACAAAATTACATTGTCAGGTGAACAAGCAGAGGTCAAGGAAAATCACTATATATTGTGTAATAATATATTTAGTTAAAGGCCATAGTCATTTACCAGATACACAGTGGTTTAAAAGTTTGGGGTCACTTAAACTAACACATGAAATCAGTTTGATTAGGAAATGAAAGGAATATGCAATATTATCATTGACAAAAGTGTAATGAGTTTTAATTCAAATAATAGTGGTCCTTTGCTTCATCAAAGAATCGTCTATTTGCATTAACTCCACGTAGAAGACCATCTTTTCACTGTTTGCTGTTGCAGGGACTGTTTAATGAAGCCGTCAGTTGAGGACATGTGAGGCATCTGTTTCTCAAACTACACACTCTAATCTATTTGGCCTCTTGCTCAGTTGTGCACTGGGGCCTCCCCCTGCTCTTTTTAATTCTAGTTAGAGTCAATTTACTCTGTTCTGTGAAGGGAGTGATACACAGCATTGATAAACTTGCATTAGCAAACGCAACATGGCATAGGAACGCGAAACTAATATTTGCTGATAATGGGCCTTTGTGGGGCTGTTTCTAAAAACAGCTACATTTCCAGCTACAATAGTTATTTATAACAATGTCTACACTGTATTTCTGATCAGTTTTATGTTACTTTAATTGACAAAAAATCTTTTTTTTGTCTTTCAGGGAAAAACCCTAAAAAGATTGTGTTGATGTAAATCATTTTACAGGAACAGTAAATAAGGTACTAGAAGCACACAAAAGCGCTGCTTACTGATGGTTTGAGCATTTCTCAGTATTGATATTGCTCTGTGTTTTTGGATAAACAGATGCCCAGCAACAGGGAAACAATTACCCAGTTTGCACTCCTCCTTTGTGTGTTAGAGAAGCTAAATAAAGCGGTTGTGTCATAGGTGTTTCCTCACTTCAGCTGACACAGAGACCTTGAAGATTTCGTTAACAAAGCTGTGAGCAGATGAGTTAAAGTATGAACACAGCAACAAATCTTTAATGAAGCTCTGCAGCAGGGTTTTTAAACTTTGTTTGACACCCAATATAGCCAGTATTAGATATGAAGAAATAATATATTGTATATTTATTTTATAATATATAATTGATAATCAACACAGTTGCTTCAGTAAATATTCCTATACACTCCTTCACCTTTTGTTCACTTTAGGATGTTGGAGATTCAACTTTAGATGTACGAAACTGCCTGTTTTTCCATCAGTCTACACTCAGGCAGTTTTTTTTAAATGTATTTATTAAAATCAACAACTGAAATCTCACAAAAGTATTAAGACCCTTAGTTCAGTACTACATAAAAGCCTCTTTGGCAGCAATTACAGCATCAAGTCTTCCTGGATAACAACAAGCTTCTCACAGCTGGATTTGGGCAGTTTAGCCCATTATTCCTGACACATCCTCTCAAACTCTATCACATCACATAGAAGCATCTGTGAACTGCTGTTCAGGTGTCTCCACAGATGTTGTACGGTGTTTGTCTTGGCTTTGGTTGGTTACTCAACAACAGTCAGAGATTTGTCCTGAAGCCAGCATTGTCTTTGCTTGGTTTGTTTCAGGTTTTGTTATGCCGAAACATGAACCATCATCCCAGTTTCACGTTGTGAACTAGCAATTTTACCTATTAGATTTCCCTGTAGTTAGCTAAATTCATCCTTACTTGCATTTCACTTGGAAATGCAAGTAAGGATGAATGAACCCCAAATACGGAGGAAGAGTGGAGAGGCGCAGAATCAAAGTTGCTTGAAGTCCAGTGTGAACTTTACACACACAGCCATCAACCAGGAGATTTTAGAGCACATTATGCTTCCATTTGCTGACAAGCTTCATGGAGATGCCAGTTCCTTCTCCAGCAGGATTCACACCTGCCCATAGTGCCAAAACTACCTCTAACTGGTTTGCTGACCATGATATTACTGTGCTTGGTTGGCCAGTAAACTCGCCTGACCTGAAGCCCATAGAGAATCTTTGGTGTACTGTAAAGAGGAAGATGAGAAACACTCCATCAAACAATGCAGATGAGCTGAAGACTGCTATTACAGCAACCCGGTCTTCAGTAACACCTCAATAGTGCTGCAGGCTGATTGCCTCCATGCTGCGCTGCAGGAACCCAGACCAAGTATTGAGTGCATAAATGAACAGAGTTGGACATTTCTGCAGATTTTTGTTTTCTAGCTGCTAGTGTCCGTTTTGACAGTAGATATGAATTATTAGAATTATGAGACATTTGGCGTAATGGCGAAAGAGGAAGGCCAAAGAGGAGGTTCATGAACATTGTGAAGGAGGAGATGCGAGAGGTTGGTGTGACAGAAGAAGACGATAGAGAACAGAGGGAGATGGGGACGGTTGATGCTGCTGCTGTGGTGACTCCTAAGGGAGCAGCTGAAAAAAGATGAAGAGGAGTATTTGGCATAATCTCTTCACTTTTCACTACAACATGAATGCAGTTAACCTTGAATGCATGTTTAGCACAATCCTAACCGTGCTACTAATAGCGACTTTAATTTTTTACATGAGAATTTGAAGAGCAAGTTTTCAAAAGTATTTAAAAGTTCATCATTCAGCAGCTGGTTGTCAACTGTGGAAGGTTTAACATCCAGCAGATGATGCCAATTATTTTTCAAACTTCTCAAAATGAGACAAGTTAAGTAATAGTTGCACCACTGACAAGTTTGGTGAGCTGATAATGAGTCTCTGACCTCTCGCTCCAGACAGGACAGCTCATCTGTATCTGAAAACACACACACACACACGCTGTACAACACAGTGTGTCGAAGTAAATATTCAGCACACGGCTGACAAGTGCTCCTAGTCTGCGCCCATGCAGCATGCTGATAGACACACGAGGGAGGTCACTAACAGTGGGAAGAAGCAGCAGCAGAGTTAAAACACAGGGAAGATACGTGGTGTGGGGAGATTGGCATTATGAACGCGTTTGTGTTGCCTCCACTGCTGGCTGTGTAGGTGGAGTCTCCATAGAAACCAGGAGCTTGTTGCGGCTGCCAGTGTTGATACTCTGAAAGCTCGAGGGGCTTACGGAGATGAAGAAGAGTGAGCCGAAAAAAATCTACCAGAAATCTGCTTTGCATGATTTGTGTTCATTAAAATTTAATGTCTCTTTCAATTGAAGAGCTAACTATTAACAGACACCCACGACTAGAGCCTCATGTCTTTTATTAGCTTGTCTCTGAGGTCACGAGGTTGCTTACTGTTTCTATTCACAGAGGGAAACTATTCCAGGACTCTAATCCTCTGATAATATCTGGTCTCGGCATGTTAGACCATAAAGCTACTGTTTGCACAAGGACCTTCTGAGAATCGGCCTGGTGAGGATGACGAGAGGTTATAAAAACTGGGCACAATTAAACAAGGACACAATCAACAAGGAAAAGTTCAATTTAACCAGTGTTGAGCACAACTCCTGGTTACACAGAGCTGCTTTTCCACATGGATTTCCTCTTGTGATCTTTCTATTTTGAGAGACGAAATCCAATTATTTGGTAGTTACTGCAATCCCTATTTTGACATAACAGCAAAAACAATAAGCCTTTGAGGCTCACAGAAACGCATTAATGCCCAGTGAGAGCTCAGGCTGCTGCAACTGGAGCCTGAGTTCTTATCTGTCTGTCTAATATTGTGTAGCAGGGAATGATTCTACAAGTGGAAACATCATTTGCTTCTGTTTGGGTATTTTTTCCTTAAATTCCTTTGAGTCCCCGGTCATTTGTATACAGTTTATTAATGATGCTTTAGTCTTCAGATATTCATCCGCTAAAATTCATACAAACTGACAAACGGACTATAAAAACAACACAAATAGGAGGACTCTGAATCCTAAATAAAAGTAGTAAAACTGGTCTTTAATTCACAAAAAAATACTGCAAGTGAGCTGTGTATGGCTGCCGTACTCCTACTGACCACTGGATGGCATTGCAGAGCACAGCATATGAACGTGCAGGCCACTAACTTGGTCCACAGAGACACATTACACACAACATTATCCCAAAGTAGTCACAAGTACTGCACCAGATAACAAGTGTGTGTGTGTTTTCTTTTTTACTCTCTCAGCCTCTCATCAGCCCAGACAACCGATGGCGGCCGGGAAGCAGCCATTCCATAAGCAGCAGTGAGTTGGAATGAGGACAGAGGAATGAGAGCGTGATGGAGACAGAGTGGGAGAGGGGAAAAATAGCAGTAAAAGGCAGGCAGAGAGGGATGTGGGTGGTTTTGAGTAGTGAGGAAAGATGCTCCACTCTTGGAGGCTGTGTGGGTGTTTGTTGCCAGTGAGGAGCGCAGGGATGTCTGTGACCCTCTTTGGAGACAGTAACCCTGGGTAACAGCTGCTCCACAACAGACCTGGACCAGATCCCAGAACCCCCAGACATGAAGAACTCCTGCAAATATCAGTGCTTTGAAAACCTCTTTCACAGCAGCAGCAAATGGATGCTAAGGGCACTGAGAGGCCTCAACAGGCACACACGGCGCTGCTGATGTTTATGGGGACACTAAAAACACTTGACACGCCAAGTATGAGGTGTTTCTGCCTTGTGTCAGCTTCATGAAGAGTATTCTGTTTCTTCACTGCGGCCTCTTCTCTCCGTCACATGTTTTATCTGTCCGTCTCTCACGGGCCGGTTTGGACATGTGGCTGGCTGGTGCTCGCTCTAGGTGTCGGAGGGCCGGAATCAAGTGGTGCCTTGGGGTCATCGAGTGATCTGAAAACATCACATGAGATCCTCCTAGGCCAACAGAGGCAGTGCGCTGCGTTTGTCCATCCTTTAATGTATTAGGAGCTTTACAGAGACAACAGACAGAATGTGAATTTTATTCTTCAGCTACTGGAAACCCACTGTGGGAAACAATGTTTGTAAGAGCTGAATAAAAAGTGAGGGCATGATCAACTAATTATCAAGTTTTTTTGGGGATATGTTGCTTACTAACAACCAGAAAACCTTTTCCCAACAGCTCAAACTGAAGATGAACTAGGTGAAGCAATGGTTTATTTTCAGTTGTGTTTACGTAAATAATACAAAGCTGATGATTATGAATGCAACCTGTATACAGTATCTACCAACTGGAACACTGTAATTATAGTTTGTTCAGAAATTACTGTAGATAAAGTGGAAAATCTTTAGTAACCCCATGATTTTCTCTTAGCACCAAACCTCAATCTGTATATTCTATTTAACCAAATTTTTGGTTGATGATGAGGCATCACAAAAACTAGACACCAATCTCCAATTTATCATGCTGCCCTTTTCACTCAGGAAAATCAAGACAACTTTTTGCACATTTGGGGCAGCAGCAGATGAACCCCAAGGTCAGGGGTTTGATTCCCGATTCTTCCTGGCTGCTGCATGTCAAGGTGATCTTAGACAGGACACCAAAACGCCATGATCAGAATCAGAATCAGAAATTGCTTACATCACGACTGCACAGTCACACAAGACAATCACAAAAAGACACAAAAAACATCACACAAGGACTCAAACAAGAACAATACAGTATGAGTACAAGATGCAGAGTAAGTATCAGAATAAGTAACACATGTTTCTAAGTACAAGTAAGATAGAGCTATATAAAAACTAGGAATGTATCGAAAAATTGAATATAGAACATATTGCACAGTATTTTTATAATTATATTGCACAGGTTGATAGAATCAAGTAATACTTGAGCTGTTTACAAAGTAAAATGTACAGTATCCTAAGTAATTCTATTTACTAATAGCGAGATTATCTACTGTTTGGCAGCTGACCAACAACAATTTCCCCAAGGGAATCAATAAAGTATGGTATTATCATAATTTATTATTACATTCACCAGAAAGGCTGCACTTAATGACCCACTTTGATAGGACAGGAAGGGTTGTAAGAGCTGCAACTATGACATCTACTCACACCTCGCCTTCCATTTTCCACCTAATGAGCCAATTCAGGTCAGGTGAGCAGATCAGGTGACTGCGAGGAAGGGCCAGGATTGGTTAGGGCAGGATATAAACATGAAGCCCACTCACCTGCTCTCTGCTCAGACATTGTGTTTCACTCATGTCCCGAGCTCTCTTCATCACGATCGCTTATTGAGATCTTCTCTCCTTCATCTCCTCTCCAGTCTCCGGTACTGTGAGTACTCCCCTTGCCCTCTCTTTTCCTTTGTTGGCCGGTTTTTGTAACACCGATTCCTGGCGGAATCCGCTTCTAGCGCTCGGGTGTTACAAGAGCAACGCGTGTGTTTTCCAACCCTTCTGCTACCACTCTGCATTTGGGTCGATCCCGCATGCTACAAGGGCGTTTGTTCATACTTTGTCTGTGTAACATACACGCCTGACAGGATGTCTGAGCCCAACATCGACCCAGCGGAGTATGCCAGA
>JAUMHL010000029.1:5780170-5806130 GCA_032362345.1 Sandelia bainsii | reverse complement strand
GTTATGAAATCTGCTTTTCTTTCACAAACATGGTCATTTCTATGTGTGTCCAAACTTTTGACTGGTAGTGTATATTTTGTCACCTCCTCAGTTCATGAGGGTCCTTTTCTAAGGACATCCATGTGCAGGGAAAGAATTTGTGTCCATATGGACTGTCCACAGTGCCGGTGCACCAACTGTGCATGTGCTAGAAAAGTAAACTAGAAACTTCAAACACCAAAGTTACAGTATTTAACATTTATTTCAATGTCCCTTATACTGTTCTTGTGAAGCGGTTACACATAGTGTTTTATTTTTTTCCCACCTTTTGCTGTTGCTACTGTCCAGAGTTGCCATCATGTTCTGTAGTGCGTGTGTGTGTGAGTGGAACATATTTATATACCTATTCCCAATTGTACAAGCATGTGTGCATCCATAGCGTGGCGCAAATCCACTGGAGGGCAAACAGAAATAATTTATTGACATTGAGTGTCACAGAAGGAAAGTGTTGGTCTCAACCTTTTTGACATTTGACAGTAAGCAAAACGTAGAAACCAGACACCATCCTCATTCTTAAACTCATATTCAATACTCTCTGTGAAGGGTGTGTCATGCCTGTCCACTGGAAGTCCCCTCACACAGTTCATTTGTTATGCTACGGTGGTTAAGTTTAGCTTGAAATTACATATTTAGAACCGAATAGTAGCCAGATGGCACAGAGTGAAGCCAGAAACAGTTAAAATTCATTCTAACAAAGCACAAACGTTTTTTTCTCAGATTTGAATAAATACTCTTTTTGTGCGAATTCATATCCTGGTAGGTGGAAGTTAAACTGTGTTTGTTTCCCCAAAACAAATATGGGAAAAGAAGGAAATGCAGTTTTTAAGGAAGTAAAGCCTAAAAAATATGAACAAAAAAGTAAACAACAATAAAATAAAAATAACATAAATAACTAGATAAAAATAAATAAGTCAAAAAATAAAAAATTTAACAGTTAACTAAAATAGCAAACAAACACAACCACCGGTGAGCTGACATGTCACAACATGTGTGAGGGCTAAAAGCCCACAGTGATCACCTGTGACTCCTCAGAGCTGCTCACATCAACACAATTCACTTTCTGTGTCTCAGTCAACATCCATCCATTGTCTTGAATGCTTTTTCCTGTACAAATATTGTGGAGGTGCAACCCCAGCTGCAATAGGGAAAAGGCAGGGTACAGCATCTCAGGGCTAACATAGAGACAAACACTCACATTCACACATGTGGGTACTTTAAAGACACCAAGTAATGTCTTTGGACATGCATGTGTGGGGAGATATAGAGAACATGCCAGCCGGTGGATTTGGTGGTTCCTTCTAACTGTGAGGCAACAAAACTGTCAGTACACCACCGTGCCGCCCTCAGTCAACATTAACACCTGATCCAGACCTGCACAGTGACTTTTAGTTTAAACTTCTAAAGTCTTATTCTTTACAAAGAAATGTTGCAAGATGAGTTTACTCTACTTATTTTTCTTACCAATTTTATTTTTTATGTTTTCAGGTTGTTCGTCCATCCAATTCTTGTAAACATTATAGGTCAGGAAATGCCTTAAGATTTCTTCAAATCATGCACAAGCCTTAGACTCATACATGAACTGAGGTCAAGGTCACTGTGACCTCCTATCTGGAACATCTTGGAAGGAACTTCATTACATCTGGCATAAGGAACTGGAACAGATTAGAATATCAGTATGGACAAAAATGCGTGTAAACTGCAGCCTCGATAGGACATATTTAAATTGTCACTTAGTTTTGGAAGCCACATATTTAGCTGAATTGAGATCAGCTCTGTGTAGTCGAGAGGTTTCAGTTAATTGCATTATAAACACATCTTTTTGTGAGTCAGTGTCATCCACCATTAAGATAAAGAAATGCTCCAAATTATGCCATGAAAATGTGATTATAAACACAACCCAAGGAAGGCAGATTTTTTAATTTGTGTTATGTAACGTAGATTTAAGTTAATCTGTCTTTTTCTTTAAGCTAGAAGGTTGTCATTTATAAAAGGGCTGCGCATGTTTAATGTCTGCATTGCTAATGCTGTGGAAATGCATCGCTATAATTTGTCAGTAAGTGTCTGTCATGAAAGATGATTATGAGCACCTGTGGACAGCTGCATGACGCTAACCAGCATCTTTAGCTGTGGCTAAGGTCAGAGGTCAAGTCTTCTCAACAACCCCTCATTCAGTTGAAGATAGCAGAGCGGTATTCAGCTAATCTCAGCTTTTTTAATGCTGTATCGTAGGATTCCTACTTCTAAGAAAATGCCTACTTAACTTTGACTCTATCAGTAATGAAGACCTATGTCATTTTTATTCATCACCTTAAAAATCAGGCTGGTGGTTTAGGAGCCTCCAGTTTTATTTTACTACGTCTAGAGGCATAAAACTAATGACATATTGCGGTACAACTACAACTCTAGAGAATTGAGAACAGTATTTATCCACATGTTCTTATCATGGCAGGTTGGTTGTTTTATCAATCTGATATATTAGAATAAATTTAAACAAAAAAAAAATGTTGCTCTTAGTACTGGTGACAGCAACTCCGGCAAAAAAACGAGTAGCTTCTTAAATATGCTCAGGTTTTTTACCTAATGACAAAAGGCTGTTTGTCACAGACAACAAATTAATTTCAGAATGGATTAAATACATATTTACAAGTGTATGTTTAAATTTCTCTTCAGGACAGTGGCACATCTAGAAAATATGACATGGCTATGTGAAAGGGTTTAAGGGGGGTTTAACTTTCTGGATGAGCAGCACATGGCACATGTACATATCATTACACTTTTACAGAAATGTAACCTTAATGTTTTGAGTCATTGACATAGAATGGAAACTTGACAATGATTAAAAACATGTTCATCTAGTGAGTGAAATAGTATGTTAAAACCATACCATGGGGTCCAGCTGGATCATAGCCGTACGATGTATAAAATGGTACCTGTAGGACCTGAAAAAGTGAGGTGGCAGCTGGGGTGGTGAACCTTGCAGTATGCGGGGCAGATGCTCCCCCTTCCCGCCTTGTACATCCATCCCTGCTTTAGAAAAACATTTGCCAGGTGAACACAAACAGAACTCCAAATAAATGCTCATGTTGTTCCGTAACTGCTGGATGTGTAAATAACATGTCCGCTACATGTTTGCATATGTAAACTTAAAAAGCCAAAAATGTTTTTGCGGATTTAGCACTGTAGTTGGATGAAGAGGCTAAAAAGAAAACTTCAAGGACAAATTTGCAAGGCGAGTTGAAATGGATGTATCACTCTCAGCACTACATCCATATCCAACATGATTGGGCAATTTTGTTGTTTTAGCTCCAAATATCAGGAAAAGATAAAAGTTTAAAATTGTCCAACTTTAGTACCCAGTAAAAAAAGAGATACCTCACTTAACTGCAGCATAGTTTGTGCTTATTAACTCTGACAATCAGACATATGTTGGTACAAGTCATCACAAATAGAGGATTAATTTCTATTTAGGAGAAAATCTGGATGAAATTTGTCATCCTGCATGTGGAAAGTATTCATTAGTTATCTCTGAGTAACTGCCTCATGCCTAAAGACAAAATGTATGTTTTCAGCCAAATGATTAAAAGTCATTAGATGTTGGAGTACTCATAAATTAAAGTCATTACAACACATAACCAGCCGTGTTCAACCTATAATTAACTCCTAAGTTATTATGCAATACATTTTTATGTCACTCTCACAATAAATTAAAGCAATATAATAATTATAAATGAGTTTTTCGGAATCTCTTCTTTGCATATGGCTTGTGGAATGTGTGCATTTTTTCTTTCCTGTCAGTCAGCTTTGCGTCTAGGAAACGCCCTTAGCAACGCCACATTGTACCTGGAGTTCCGGGTGAGATAAACACAACATAAACAGAGGGTTGAAAATAGCAGGATCAGAAAATATACATTGCCCAGATTGTTGGTGTGACACATATGTGAAACCCTGTTACTGTGAAGTGCATTCCTTGTGCAGGGAGGCCTCACGGATAGGGGCTTGCTGCAGTATTCTTGTGCCTGCCTGTTTAATCACATTTACAGGAGGCCACAAGTCGTGGCTAGGGACTCTCAGGCCATCTGGACTGGACTCAGGAGCTCACATGGCAGACCATGCTTGCTGATCACACAGGAACGCCTCCTTCTTCCTAAATCTTACCGCAAACCAATACCTAAGCCCGTCCGTCAGTGCTCTGCCCGCCTCTGATCTGCCTCCACTCTTCTCTCCGTCCGCCTCCGAGCCTGATTCCACTCCAGGTCTTCATTTTAGCTTGTTCCCTACTTCGAAAGTGGGTCACTGTTTGCTTTGTATTATTCAGCAACTGGAATGATTGTGCGTGAGGGTTCTTGACTGTGATCTGGGTGACATGTAGCCAGCCAGTGGTTTGCAGAGCACTAGAGAGAGAGAGAGACAGAGAGAGAACTCGCCTGGCAACAACACCACACCCTGACCCGTCGCTGAAGATAATGTTTTGGCTCTGGAAAGCAAAGTGAAACTTTGATATCTCATGCTTGAACTGCAACCTCAGTCAGTGACCTGGCTGCCCACATCAGCTGGTAGATTTCATGCCCCTGAGGAAACAGATGGATTCTTAATGAACAGTCATGAAGAGGTCAATGAATAAACAGTAACTAAAGCACGGAGCGTAAGAGACCAAAGGTCAGAGTGACAGGGGATCATGAAATGTTTGAACACAGAATAGAATGAAGTAAAATGAAGTGAGGCTGCTCACATCGAGTTCATCTCGTCTTTCCATAGCGACTGCAGTACACTGATAAAAATCTGGCAGGAGTTTAGTCCATGCATGCAGGTATACACAACATATTTGTACCCACTTGGTTTTAAATATTTTCTACTTTTTGTACAATTCAGTCCACAGGGGTTTTAGCTCGGGCTGGAATCCTACCTGGAATGCAGGGCTGTTCTGTAACTCGGAGGACTTGATCTGTGTTTGATTCACTTTGTAGCTTTGTAGTTATTCCATCTGAAAATACAGCCATGGCACGCATGCACAGAAAACAGCGAGCACTATAAAGTGATTGTTTGCAGCATTATGCTATGTGCAAAAAGTCAATGAGCTCATGAATTACAATCTGTTGAATCATACATTTCTTCCGAGAGTTTATCAACTGCCACTTTTATTTAGTAGGCAAAGGCTTTACTTTAGGTTTTGGTGAAGGTGTGAAGTCCAGAGCACAAAACTGATGAAAGACTGTTAAATAGTCTAATTCCACAATTCATTACTAAATATTTCACAGACTTTTGACACATTTTTGCATTTTCAGTATTCTTTTTTTTTTTACATGTTTACATGATTTTATTTTATCCATTTTTTTAAGCTACAACATGGAGCTTAAGATAGCACTAGCATGAGACTTGAAATCAATAAACTCTGCTATAGACAGCGCTCCCTCTCCCTGCTCTGCTACACTCTGCTGCGCTCCACCACACTCAGCCATCCAGGTAATCTTCATTATGAAATTACAATAAACGAGAATGCAAATCGAGCAGAATTGCTTGAAATTCTCTGATTGATCAGAAGGGCAGGCCGCATTCAAAAAACCTTTAGAAAAGTATAGCATTGCTCTTCAGTGAGTCTGAGTCACAGAAGTCTTTGAAACTTAAGCGCTGTAGCTTTAAAATGCAACATATTAGTTGAAATAAAAAATTAAATGGAGCTGGCTTTCCTTTATACAATAAATGAACCATAAGGTTCAGCTGCCCTCCCACACCAATATTTCTTTTAAATATAGTCCCTTAGTGTCTCTGCTGATATTATTTGTTCTCACTTTCCTTTGGCTGAATAAATAACTGACTTAAGAACCTAACATTACATAAGCTGTAACTACATTAATGCCATTAACAAAAAGGCAGAATGCCTCCAAACACAAAGTCCAGTGATACACTGGCCAGTATAAAAGCAGCAACTATCTCTTCTTTTCCTGCTGTGGATCTGATAACCTTCTCCTTTCCTCATTAACAGATGGAGATCGCAGATGTTCCCCTTTTTTGAAATGTGTCACGGTTTCATCTCAGCATGCTTAAAAAACCAATCAAACAGGTTGTCTGATTGACCTGTCTCGCTGTTTGTAGCTCACACGTTCATCTTTGTAACTAATCTTTAGTCGTTAAATTTGATACTAAAGTGGTCTGAAATTTCCTGGAAAATAAGTGCAGCAGCTATTCTTTCTTTTTATTCCTCTTGCAAGTTGCAAAAATGCTTTTACAACCACAGAAAGTCTATTACTTCCCTCATATCATGTCAGAGTTACAGGAGGATAATTGTTTGTCTTGACTGCTTACAAGGAAAAAATGCCTCATCAAACAGGTATGAAGGCGTGGATGAGAATAGCGTGTAAAAAAAAACGTGTCAGATGTGTTACATAAAAACTTTAAGCTATATTCAGTTAGCCTTCCTCATTGCTACGCGCTTAAAGACACAAAGAGGATGTGCAATGATTATGGTTGATTTAGTGTACAACTCTCTCTGACATTTGTGAAGTGGGGAAACGAGTTACGTGCAAAATAAAGTCCTCACAATGAAAGACGAAACAAAGGACAACAACTTTCTGCCCTCACCTTTGAGCCTGTGGCATTGTTTATGTCAGTAAAAGAGACTTGACAGCATCAGTTATTATTGAAATTCTAAATCATTCTGTGCTGCCTGGTCCAAGAACGAGCATAATGTGAGATAACTAAACTTAAAACTCTTACTCAACATCCATCCACAGAAGTAAAACAATAGGCTTCATGCTTTGTTTGGGTTTTGTTTAGCTGAGCAGCCTGTGAGACCAATATTCCTTTGATATATTGGTATACATGTTTTTTTTTAATAATATGTGTCTTTTTCCCTAAATACAAAGTGTAGCAATTGTGCGCGTTTTGTTCATCATCAGTAAAAACAAGAAACCTGAACTACCCACTGAATTTTTCACAGTCAGAAGCTCCTACAACTTACTGTTCTGCTGTTAATCACCTTCTTTACATTACACTGCTTCAAAAACATCAGCAGGTTTTTGATGTTTAAGAGAAAAGGTTAGATTATGTGTGATTGATATATGTGTGATATAATTCGGATTCATTTTAAAAAACTGTATTAAAGTCCCAGTGTATTTAAACATTAAAAGCTTTCCAGCAGCAACAAGGATGTTAGCATGGTTTCAGTGGGAACATGCAGCCCACACAGCTGCCTGCTTGTTTCAGAGTGTCTCTGTTGCCTTGCTCAGCAGTGGGCTTATTGCTGGCACTGTTCTGTGCCTGGTCCTCCATGGAGAACAACAAAAAAATCATCTAATATGACCTGCGGAGCCGGAGATAGAGGGCATTGTCTGCTGCAAATAAGCTCTTTGCGGAGGTGAAAAAGGACCAAAATGTTCTGCTGTTCTTTTGAAGACATGCTGCCTTATACTTTACTCTTGTGCTCTCTATTTTTTGTGACCAGTTTAATTGGATCTTTTTGTACATAAAGTCAGGGCAATTGAGAACAATATCAGATGTTTTCTTCAAGCCAATCTCAACAAATCAACACATATTTCACCATGTTTAAAGCCCACATGCAAAAAAAGCATCCAGCTTTAGCCTATTTGTAATGGGTGACACTACTCCAGCAGATGAGTTTTTGAATGTATAGATGTGAGTCTGTTTGAACTCACATCACATCATTCAACTGATCAGTCTGGCATGAACCTCTGCTGGTCAAGTCATTTTGGTTCCCTGGGTCAAGTTTGTGTTGTTAATAGCCAGAGTCTGTGGTTTATGGTACCATACAGTGTCTATCATATTCATGGAGTGTTAAAGAGTGATCACACCTGTAGGTGTAACCCATTCATATGATCAATAATGGACAGACTTATGTCTGCCTGCTCTGCTCGCCTTATCTTTTCTATCAAGATCCTATTCGCCGCAGTCACATGCTGCCGACACAGACGAGTCATCGGGTCAAAGCCTGGTCGGCACTGAACCTGCAGCTGCCATCTGCTGTGTGTCCTGAGCTGCGTCCTAAGCTCCACCTTTAAAGAGACACAAACCACGATAGGCTGCTACCCCCCATACCCACCCCACAACCTCCACAGTGCTGCTTTCATGCTTGCTTACTAACGTGCTTACTAACCACGGATAAACATGAAGAGATCACTTTGTACCCACTGCACTGCATAATCACAAATTCACAGAATTACATAAGATTCCAGATTTATTTTTATTTAGAGCGATAGTGTCACATAGTTGTTGTCCCTCATTTGTAAGGACCTGAACAATGATGATAACAAATCGCACAAATATAATTTATTCATCGATTGTGCATAGAGATCAGCTATGCTATATATATATTTTTTAAGAACATATAGATTTAAAAGCTTTATGGTTTTATGTGATTATTTTGTCAAAAGGAGTTCAGCTTTTGAAATTCTACATTAACCAACATGGTTTTGCTCTAAATTTGATAATATTTATTTATTGATAAATGAAAAAAATATTTATTTTTCTATTAAATATAGAAAATATATTTATTGTATCTTTTTTGTATTTCACTACAGTTTATCTTACATTTTAGTTGTTCTGTAACTTTTTTGAATCCAAGCAGAAAAATTAAAGTTTTTTTAAAATGTTGTGGTTGCACTATTTTAATTTTCTTGTATGTTTTGTTTTGGTTGCTTTCACAGGAAAGTGCCTGCAGGCACTATGTTTAGGTTAGGTAGAAAGGAAACATAAAGCTTGATTGATATAAAAGCTTGACTTGGATTATGTCACCTTTACCAGAGCAGCAACACACTTTGTGACAGGTTCTTAATCTGGAACAGCTTTTACCTCTCTGTGCGAGACTAAAAAGCTCAACTGAAAGCCATATTTATGTAACAAAATAAAACAAATACAGTAACAGATCATGGTGATGCGTGTTTTATTCCAGACTGATAACTCCTCCAGTAGCTGCTGAGGAACATCCTCCCACACCATGCTGTGATTTTTGCATTGGTCAGAAAATGACAAAAATAGCAGTGTTATTAAGGAAGAGATGGAGGTGGATGAGCTCTGAAGGTTAAACTGTTCAGAGCTGCAGGTTATTGTTAAGGTGCTATTAATTCATCTTGGCATACACAGGATGTGAAAATGGGAAGATCAAATTAAACTAAGCACGTAAATAAACCACCTTCTAATTAAGATTGACTCACAAGAAACCAGTGTGAGAATAAACACATGAAACTAGGTCGCGATGACCAAAATACATAAACGCGGCAGCGTGAACTCTCCTCTGATCGTTTGAACTCACCACGGCAGAGACGATGTTGCCTAGGAACAGAGAAACTGCTTATTCCCTGATTCTCCAAGGTTTCACATTGTTTTTGTAACAACCCATCATCGCCTATTCACGTCATGCTCAAGTCTTTAGTATGTGTGGTCAGACTCACAGACTAGAGGCTGATTCTTTAAAAAATACTGCTGTGAAAACAAAAAACACAATAATGGTGTTACTGTAGTTCCCTTCTAAAAGTTACATTAAGTCATTTAACCAATTACTTCATAGTCACATGTCTCCATGGTTTTCTTCTCAGTGAGGTGATATAAGTGTTGGTTACAAAAAACAAGGACTAATCCTTCAATCTTGATGCAGATTTAGCATTAAAACAAGCTGGGGGTCTGGATGTGAAGCATGTCACAAAATAATCCAGATTATAAAGGAAGTACAGACATAACTAAATGCTCAATGACACCTGATATTATAAATCCTTCTTCTCTTTTTCTGGTCCTGTGTAACTGTGATGATCTAAAGTGCTGTCTGACACATTTAAATGTCTTATTAACATTTCTAGGATACCTAGGGATTTGTCTAGTAATCCTCAGATGGTCAAAGCTAGTGGTTGACTATTTTTGCTCAAGTGACAGTACACTGTACCATTCCTGTAGGGTGTTTAATAGTGCCTGACCTGAAGTCATGTATCAAGCAAAAATACCAACAAATTTACCTTCTGAAATGTGATTTGCTGCTTACCTGTGTTCAACTACTGGCAATCACTGAAATCTGGATTACCCTAGAGAATACAGCTGGACTCTCATCCAACTTCACCTTCTCTCACAGTCCTCATCTATCAGGCTGGGGAGTTGGGGCTGGACTTCTCATTGCTGACAACCAGAAGTTTTCCTCTACAGCACCCCTGAACAGTCTTACATCCTTCATGTACCATGGCATCATGTTTGCTGGACTTATATATATGAATAGTCTGTGCCCACTGTGTTCCAGGTCTGCTAATTACTGGCATCCCAAACTCTGGCTAACTGATGTGACCGTCAATAATGTACCACCCTCCGGCCTGTTGAGAGGAAGTGGCGTGCAGATTTATGCAGGTTTGCCCTCTACAACATCAGAAAAATCATAGCCTACCTACCTACCAAGCACACCGTGCAGGCACTTGTCATCTCTCATCTTGCCTACTACAATGCTCTACTAACAGGGCTACCATCATGCACAATTAAACCTCTCCACATGATCTAAAAAAATTTTTCTCATCTATTGTGGTCTGCCACAAAGGGCGTCTGGTGGTCACTACACCACACAGAAAGAGATGCCAACAGAGCTTTTCTGTGTAATAGTGGTAATAGTTTTGCCACTACTCTCTGACATCTTACAGAAAATAACATTGCTTGATTAATCCACATCTGGCATTTTCGTGCTAGAAATATGTCAGTTTATATGATCTGGGTTTAGTTTATATCCATTCTTTCAGTGCCATTTTGCAAATCAGACCTCCAGCTTTTTGTCCTTAAAAAGTCACAAAAATCAAAAAATGGAAGTAGCTCATTTTGTGTGGCAGCGTTGTCCTACACAGTCTGTAATCTTCACAAGGTTATTGGAGGGAATTATAGGGAAGAGCAAAAGCAAAACAACTGAAATAAACAGAGTACACAAAATGAGTTCAGATAGTTTAATATTAGCTGATTTCTGCTTTTGTTTCCCATTTGCTTAAAATGTCATATTGCTCTACCAAATGGAAAAACTGTTGATGTGTATAGTTTGTTACACATTACTCCAAAATTCACCTTGATATATTTTGGATTGTTGAAATCTCCACTGCAGATTCCCAGCAAGTCCCTATAACAGGGACCAATAACAAGTTCCTATAACAGGGACTTGCTGGGAAAAGATTTTGTTTACAAAAGATAGATGCCAATTTAAAAAACTTAAAATCAGATTTTAGAAGTTTCACTTTCAAATTATCAAAGTGTGGGTTTGAAATGTCAATCTCTTAACATTAGTACTGATTTGTGATTCATACGTCAATACCTAGTTGAGCTCTGTTCTGAAAGACATCATGTCACACAATTTGCATCATGCTACAGATCCAGCACCACAGCAACTAAATGCTTGTAAGTTGTTAGTGCTATGACATTAGCGTCTGTGTGAATCACTCGGCCTGAAGGCTCGCTGGCAAGCCTCCAAGGGGCTTCCGTGACAACACCAGACAGCTGTAGAACAGCCCCCCCAAACACGCACTCTCGCACAGTCACACATACAACTCAGCCCCCTGCTCCTCCCTCCCTCCTGTACTTCAAAGCTTCGGATAGCACTGCAGACGCTGGCCTGGCTGTGCCCTGGGTGCCTGAAGGCAGGAGGACGTTACGGCCAAGGCAGCAGCTGCACACTGGTACACTGGAAATCTCAAAAAGGCCTGAAGATCCTGAGTCTGTGTGCTTCAGTCATTCAGTTGGACAAGGAGTACATCACTCACCACATTTGCCTCTGAGAGAATTCTATCCCTCACCTACTTAACCATACAAACCTGGTTCTTAGTAGACATGTGTAAACATTATCCAATTACGAGATACCCAGTTAAAGAACTTGGCTCACTCTCATATTAAACTGGTTCCTGCGGCATGGAAACTTGTTTGACCTTTGGTTCCGCCAAGTAGAACTTAAACTGGAGTTCTGCCAACAAATGGATTACTGAGTGTATGCAAAACACAGGGAAGGTTTGCTGTTCATTCACATCTTTTCAACTTATCTTATAAAAGTATTAGTATATAAATGATAATTCTAAATATGAATGGTCAAGAGACCATTTATTAAACATTACAGAGGCTGTAAGCAACACGGTAGAACTGGCTCAGGGGTGCGTTGTGTTGTGAGCAATAGTCTGAAATAATCAGTCCAACCAGAACTGCAAAAGGCAAATGAAGCTCCACAGGTTATGAAGAACTGTGATCGTATGCAAAAATTGTACAATGGCAGCATTCAGCACAATTGCACAAAGTAGCATGCAGGTAAAACCAATAGTGTGGTGGTTAACTTGGATGGTTGATCTTAAATATATAAATATATATTGCTGAGGTTAGATGAGAACTTGATTTAAAGTTTAACAACAGCAACATTTCACAGGATCTTAATGATCATGACTACAATCATTCCAGAGGTGTCTTTTAACCTCACTGTGCCCTATGTGTTGACAGTGAAATATTGCAGACACTTTGCATAAACCTTCCCTTAAAAGTTATTTTATTAATGCAAAAGATTTCTTATGGGCAACTGAGCTACTGTAGAAAGAAGAAATTCAAAAACTTTGACTGAATATAGTTCAGGGTGTGTAGTCTCACAGCTGTTCATACACTTCCCTTTTCCACATTGCATTTATGTTTTTTACAGTCATGCCATGAAATTAGCATACAGCATGTAGACACCTAAACATTGCAGCCGGATTCAATTATTGAATATCATCTAAAAACATGGTCATCAATCTTCCCTGTTCTAGATTGAGGCTTTCAACCAGATTTTGGACCCGACTGCGGGGATTGCTCCAATTCTGCCACAAGAGCATTAGTGAGGTCCAGCCCTGTTGGGTGCCTGGCTTGTAGTCAATGTTCCAGTTCATCTCAGAGGTCTTGGTTGAGGTCAGTGTTCTTCGTAGAAAAACCTATTTGTTACTAAACTGTGTTACTGAATGGTTCAAGCAGCCTGCAAGTGGAAAAGGAACTTATCAACTAACTTCAGCTAAACTGGTGTAATGATGCTACAGCATCACACAAAATCATTGTTTCATACATTAGATCTTGGCTAAGAGGTCCCAAGTCAATCCAGAAGAACCCCAAGTCCCTAGTCCCAAACAACAAAAATCAAGTCCTAAGTAGACCTAAGATGGTACCAACAAGTCAAGACCTATAAGTCCCAAGATAAATCAGATGTAAACACCATGACTCCAAAGTCAAGTCAAGACCTACAACTTCCAAGTCCAGTTGCAAATCGTACTCAAGTCCATGTCACGTGATGCAAATCTGAAGTTCTGTTGATAACTATTGCCGTCAACCACTTAGAGTAATTTTCTCACAGTTCCACCTACACACGATGGTTGTTATAGTATTGGCATCAATATGGCTGCAACTATGGAGAAGCCACTCACTTATTTAAGTGATTCCTGCACATAGATAACCTCAATCAAGTGAACATTGGTATAGGAGCAGACAGTAGTTGTTTATTGAGGTGCTCTGCTGGGTCCAGATTATTTACGCTCTGTGTCATGGAAAAATGAGAGGGCTAAATTAAAATGGTCTGCTGTTTCCATGTGGACGTTCACTGTCAGTTTGCTGCTTCCACTTTCTGACTCACACTGCTCTCTTGCAAGAGGCATAAACATGGAAATACACTGGCACACAGGCCCATAATATAGAAGAGATCAACAGGTTTACTTGTTTATGTGACAGGAACAAAGAGCTGTGGAAAGGAAGGAAGAGTGAGAGAGAGTGCAAAATGAGGAGAGAAAAAAGAGAAGAGACAGAGAGAGACAGAGGGCATGTGCTTGGAAACATGTTTGTCCATGCTGACAGCATGTGACTCTGTACAAGTCTGTGAGCAAAGCACAGCAGGGGAGTGTGTGTGTGTGTGTGTGTACTTGTGTGTGTCTCAGTCTTTCTATCGCTGGGTGTGTGAGTAAGGGTTACAAACACTGATCTTCACCAGCAAGAGTTGGTACCTCTTCAAAATCATGCAGATTTTGAATGAAATCTGGTCATCGTGTCACGTTAGACTAAGCTGCAGTTTACACACAGTATTTGATCAAATCAACTGCGTCATATCCATCATACCGGAGAAGAAAATCAGAACAATGTTTCTGTTTAATCCTCCCTTTCTGTTTAATTGTTTCAAAGGCTGTTTTGTACAGGAAGGATTGGCTTCCCTGTGTGCCATTGTCTCCCACTAACACACAACCCTCCCATACAAAAGGAGCCATGCACAAATATGCAAAAGACAGCGAGGACAAGTACGCATCCAAAAATCCAATTCAATCATTTCACATGGGGCTGATCAAAGTCATGTACATAATGGATGCTGTAATCAAATACTTTTTCTTTTACAGGACACATTTTACCAAATTGACTGTGATTGGCAGCTGCCACAACAGAGACTAATTGAGATACAAATAACCTGTTACAGCCTTACTTTACTTTACTTTACTTTACTTTGCTTTACTTTACTCTTATAATGTCACACCTAAAATGCAATACATAAAATTAGACACACCACATTACTAAAAATCATTTCAAAATATAAGCAAGATTATACAAATACAGGACTTAATCTATATAGTATTTTCAAAATTTACTCTACAAAATACCCATATCCAGAGATATAAAATACCATCAAATAAAAACAATAAAACATCATACATGAACACTGACACTCACCAACACAACTCTCAAGTTGCTTTCCGTCGGATCTCAGCATTAATTACCAAAAAGACAAAATTACCCAAAGTCCCATTTCCACAGTACTTTATGAAACTGAACTTCAAAAACACCGTTAGTGACTCACTCTTGCCAGACCTGCTAAATTATTCGAGTCTTACTCTGCACTCAGAAAAATTACAGCACTCTTACAAATAGAATAATCATTTTGATGGATAAAAATGTTGTCCACTGTGATTCAGACAATCTGAGCTTGTTCTTAAAACTATGTGTTGTAAAAATGAATACATTTTGATGCACTGAAATGCAATGAAAACAAAAAAATCCTTCTGTAACCAAACATTTTGCTTCCAAGGCTATAGATATTTTTATTTTGAGTCTACTTCTTAATAATTTTATCTACCAGCATGTTAAACAAACTTGTCTACACAATGAAGAAACACAGCTTAACATCTATCCATGCATCACTTTTCCCTCCTACCTCTCTAAATGGACTTGCAGCACATAACTAGCTCCAAAAATATACTGTAACTGTCAGCCCCACTTGTTTCACCTGCAGCCCTCTCGATGTGTGTGGGCATGTGAGTGAGCGGAAGGATGTGAGTGTTTTAATGCAGTGTGTGGGTTGTGGAAATGAACAACCCTACACCTCAATATCTCTTACCTGCTGGCAAGTGGAGATGATGAGCAGGTAGGTGGAGAGTCAACAGGAAATTCAGAGCTATAACTGGTGAGTCTGTTTCTGCAGGAGGGCAGCTGGAAAACACAAGGTTGCTTCCATTTGGACAGAATGTGGTGTGAGGTAAAATTTGTGTGAGATACAGATTAAGTAATTATTACCTAGTTAGTTCCGTAGTAACTCATCATTATCTACTGTAGAGCCCTTGATTCTGTTACTCATGAACTAATCATTAAGTATTCAGTCATTATCAGGTTGCTCATTAATACCTACTCTTATATTTTTATATTTTACAATATTGTAGTGTTACTTTGCTGTGATGTTATTATCCTGCCATACCATGTACTACTACTACTGTCTAGTTAAATGGAAAAAGGGGAATCTGTGCCCCTGAAATGAGATTAAAAAGGTTAAATAATAAAGGTGTAGTCATAGAGACATATGGTGCATTCATTGACACATCAAGTAGATCATGTTTCATATGGATATTTTTTCCTTGGCTGGTAAGATGAGCAGGAACAACATAAATCTGACACTAACTTTTCTTCCGTTTTCTGTCTTTTTCTTAAGACTTTCCAATGAAATTTATTCTAATTAAGGTGTTCTTTGAGTCCAGGTTCTGTTTCCTATGAAGAACCGTCACTCCACATAGATGACTAACAGTGCAAGGATGTACTGTAAAGTTACAGTGGACAAAATATCTGACAAGTTTTTATAAGGATGACCAGTTGTTTTTTTCCTGAAAAGTGCCTGGCGTGTGATGTCTATTAGATTTTAGTAATTCTTAAAGTACCAAACCTAAAATACCAAAATGTGAGGCACTAACTGAACAATGAATTTTCTGCTCTAAGGTGAGCTACAGTCCTTAGCATGTGCAACTAGGTAGCTTAGTAGTAATGGGAGTAACAGACTACTACTAAGAATATTTCATACTTTCAGGCATTAGATAACCTAAAATAAAAATAAAAAAATTCACAATTTCCCTGTGTGGTATTTTCCAGAGCCGATCCTGAACGTTACTTTAGTATATTTTAGGATAATGTTAGCACCTCTGTCCTCATCTCTGTCTATATTTGATTTAGGAACGTTTTCACTCTACCGAACTTGTTATTCAAGCACATCCTTTTGCCCATATAATAATGAAAGTGGAACATACTATTTACACATTAAAAGTTATTGGGTCATGTTTTTCCAAAATGTACTGTTCAAAAGGCTTCATTAGTTCATTCAGAACTGCTAGAATGAAATTTGTTTATGATGTGAAAATCTTTCATATCGAATAACATTACAAGACTTGATGTCTTCTAAATGGCTAAAACTATACTAAAACTAAGAACCCATTGTTTCAATTTTTTTAATACAAATATTCTGTAGTGTTCTCTGTAAACTGCATTTGTGCTAGTGAAGGCCTGATGCTGCTCTTTGCTATTGCTCCCCTTTTCAGACAGAAGGGCATTAGTGACGTCCACCGCTGATGCTGGACAATACAGCCTGACTCACAGCTGATGTTCTAATTCTCACAGGGTCTTTATGGACCTGATGAAGACCTACAAGCATACTAGAGGACATCAAGTCATCAAGCACCACTCAATTTATAAATATCTCATTGTTGAGTTTTTTTTTAACTTATCATAAGTTGTATGATACTGCCAAATTGTATGTCTCTTGCCTTTTCTAATCTCTGGAAAAATAAACACCGTTGTCAATGTAGAAAAGTAGGCTGATAGCCAGTCCTCTCCTTGGTTTAACTTCCAAATAACAGCATGCCAAACATATCAGGTGATTATATGGAATTCCTTTAAGGCAGATAGTCTTAACCTTTGATGGAAGTGTCAGAAAGGCCTGAGTAATGTATCCATCCTGTCCTGACTGAACCGTGTGTGCTGGTTCTGTAGTTTCATACTGGGGACACTGCTGTTATAAGCTAGGGATAACCGCCTAACTCCATGTAATTGCTTCAATAAGTGTTACATAACAGAAATAGTTTTGTTGCAGATTCAGGCTCATTCAGCATCAGGCTTAAAGCTTTAGTGTTGCCAGATTATTCCGGTATAATTCATCAAGCTTATTCATTCCCTTTTCCTCCTCTGTTCTGTTATTCCATTTCTCAGATAGACAAAACTTGATGTCTGATGTCTCTTGACCCATTTATGGCACCAGGTATTGACTTCCTAATTTTCACATTGTCAGGACAATCTAAATGCAATGAGTATTTTTGGTGACTGAGTGGAGAAAACTGTCTTTTGTTAAGAGTTTTTTTTATGTGCTATGACTAATAGGTGGGACACACCTGTCTACGTAGTATTGTGTACCTTTCGTCTATGTGATGTGTATGTTTTTTTGTGGTGTGGCACCTTAGTTCCACCAATGGGAGATCTTAATACCAGAGCATACAGTGTTATTTTAGACAATAGTGTGCTTCCAACCTTCTTGCAACAATGTGGGGAAAGCCCTCTACTGTTTCAACATGACAGTGCTCTGTGCACAAAGCAACTTACTATCTAATGGCACTTCTTACATGTAGGTAACATTCTTTTTACCATCAAAAATGATTTTTTTTATCACTTAATATAATTAGTGTAAATTTGCCAAATAAGTCTTACATATTGTAGAAGGAAGCATCTTCCATGAAAGTGTATTTAAAAATGCAAAAAAGGACACATAGCAAGAATAATTTTGAGGTAGAAGAAGAACTAGAGAGCCCCATGCATCCACACATATGCTGTGCCCTTACTGAAATGACTCAGGGTCCATGTGGCAATATTGTTGTGTGTCTAAATATGGCCGTAGGCAGAATATGTTGGAAAATGAATGGTTGGATAAGAGAAAATTATAATTTAGTTAGAATCTCAGAAATAGTCTTTTGTCATCTGTAAACAGTTTAATGTCATGTAATATTGGGTGTGTGTTAACTTGGAAACATGTTAGCGCGGAGGGTAGTGTGTCTGCAGGTTTTCATGCCAATTAAACAGCTAAGAATTCACCAAGAATGACAGCAAACACACAGCAATTGGATTATTGTTCGCTTTCCTCAAAACACCTCTTTCCAAAAAAGGTCTCCTGGTTTCTCTGGCTGTACTTCACTGTCAGTTTTTATTCATTTCATTTCTTTGGTAAAAAAGGAGTTCCTGTAGTATCACATATCTCCGGGGATTTACTGAAAGTAAAGGCAGTTCCTTAAAAGTATGGTAACAAAAGATTGTTTGTGTCTGTGTTGCATCCTTTCTGTGAGACTAACACAACAGACGATGATGAATGAGCAACTACACACTCTTCACTGTTAAACACTAGTGACACCCAAAATAACATTCCCATAATATCTCATAATGTTCCCTACAAGCTCTGATAATATTATCAAGAAAACTGTTGATTTGCAAAGTCCAAAGAGCATTTTGGAGCATTTTGTTGGGCATTTGAAGAAAACTCCTCTAAAACAAAGTACTCAAAAACTTCATGCTTTGTGCCAGGTGTGTTTTTTGTCTGGCAAGGACATTTGCTTTTGTAACTGCTTCTTATGATACTTTTAGTCACATAATTATTTTTAAAATTTGTACAACAAACATAGTAAAACAAACATCTTATGAATTTTTTAACTATTACTGAGAAGAAGATACTCTTTGCTGAGCTGTATAATCCCCTCTGCTTCCACACACAAGTCTTTGTAGTCCACCGTCACAGTTTGAAATCACATTTTCATAGAGCTGAAGTTCTTTGAATTAATCTTTTTATGCGTCCTTGACTAACTCTGCTGTAATTCGGGGGCATGCTGCTCTGTTCAGCTGACCGCGTTCAGACAAAACACGTTTTGTTAAGCTCAAACGTCACAATTTTCCTTTCACAGAGTTTTCTCACAGTTAAAACACTTTATTTTTTACATGTACTCTATGAAACACCAAGAAAATGCTTAGAGATGTGAGCTTGTGAATGAAAGGTTGTCGGTTCAGTCTCCGGTGGGGCAAGATTAAATTAATTCCTCCCTTTTGAAGACCACTTTAGTGATCTTGAGTAAGACTGCTCAGTGGCCAGCAGGTCAAACTGTGGCTGTGCTGGGCTGCTTCCAGGTGTAAATTTCTTCTCAGTGAATCTGACCTGGAAAATAAAGTTTTAAAAAACTGCTCACACTAAAAAATTAATTGTTGAATGAACGTAATTAATCGTAGCAGCCATTTTTCATTTAATAATAATAATTATTGATACTTTATTAATCCCCTTGGGGAAATTCACACGGACAAGCAGCAGCATTTTAGGCACCAAGGGTTCAGTGTCTTGTCCAGAGACACTTCGACATGTGGCCAGGAATCAGGGGAACCGGGAGTCAAACCACCAACATTGGGGTTCATAGATGACTGCCCTACCAACTGCACCACAGTTACCGTCAGTGTATAAGTTTTAACTTTTCATAATTTTTGCCCTTTAAAATTTCTTTAAGTTAAATAATTTCCTTTTTGGGAATACATGAGCTAAACCTCGACCTGACATAAAAATTAAACTTACAAATACAGCAAAATAAGTACTTGAGAGTGTAACAACTTCAATTGTACACAATCTTTTAAAGCAGGAGAGGAAAATAATTATACTTATTTATAATTACATAATTATAAAATTAATTATAATTATACAAATATTTAAAGACATTAATGTTCAACCAGGGTATTTTAAACAAATTGTGCCATGAATAACATTTGTCCATATAATATACAGAACAAACTCCAGTTAGGACACCAGTGTCCTGTGGGTCATCATCAGGCTGCGCACCCTCCTACATTCCCATTGCAGTTTGATTCATGCTACTGTGTGCCTCAGTGTCTGAGTCCTGTGGCTTGAAATAAAAGAAAAAGCACATAAACAAACATATATACTCCACATGTTTTAATTGTTCACCTCCTTGTCTAATTTTATTGGTTTCATTGCATTTCAAAAGTTTTACTTACAACTGCTTTTGCTGTCATTCTCCAAAACGTTATTGGTAATACAGTCATCATTCTCCACAGGAACAATATGTACAGTCACTCCATTAAGTATTCAGACCCCTTGACTTCTTGCACACTTTGTGTTGCTAATTTATTTTGAAAGGGGAAAAAATCCTTTTGCCCATCATCTACGCTCAGTAATTCCTCAGTCCTTTGCTGAGATGTGAAAACCTGCAAAAAAAACCATTCCAGCAATACTACATCAGACCTTTATAATACACTGGATAGATGGAAGCCACACTGAGGGATTTTCAACAGCATGTACAGGAAGAACTGAAGAGTTAGATTTTCCCTGAATAACTTAGACTTAGACTTAGTTTTTCAATAAATCTCTGGTTATACAAAATTTAAAGTTATATTTTTCTCATATACCCACACGTACACCATCGTTGCCACACTAAACAAATCTCCTCTAACTTGTGGAGTTTCAGTTGTAGGCTAAATTAGGTTACCTAGCTACGTCAGTGTACCCTGGGAATATCGTAAAATATTGTGGAAGGCACATTACACCAACGTTAGCTTAGTTGAAGAAACAAACAAAAAGAGTCTGTCTGTCTGTCTGTCTGTCTGTATACCCTTTCCTCATGTTTTCCTCCCGTTTTCCCCATTCCCTAGTTGTGGTGAAGTTGAGATTTAATGTAGGTTATGTAGTGGAAGTAATGTTTGGAAATATAAAGTATTTGTACCCAGAAGATGTCCAGCTGTATGTGCAGTGTTAAAAATACCCCAGTGTGTCACGTAATACCAAGTGACGTAGGCCAGATCCAGAAAATAAAACTAATTTAAGAGAGACAGAGTGAAGATTATGAATGGGAAATACTCACATAAAGCCCTTGGAAAATCTCATTAAGATGCACAATTTAAAAGGCAAATTCAAAATACAGCAGTAGTGTCTGATCTGCTTGAGGGGACAGCAGGAATTTGAAAAAAATCAAAGACTATCTTTGACGACGTGAAAAATAAGATATGAGGTTTCATACAACATGTGATTTTTTTCACAAGAATAAGGACAGTTTCAGATAAAAGGTTTTGTCCCATTCTGGTCCTAGTTAATATCTTCACCATTAGCTCCTTCCTAAGTTTTTTGTCATATATTGATTCTTACAATTAATTTCTCCGACATGTTATTTTTGTGGTCTCTGTTTTGGGGTGATGTTTTGAGCGGAAAACAAAGGGTGTGCAACGCAGCAATGAGCAGAGTGCAGTGAGGATTTTCAACTATGACTCAGCCACTACTCCACAAGAAAGCACGAGTTTCCATGTGCCACGACCTGCACAGATAGAATTGCATTCTGACAACATCCATTGGTTGAAAGTAGGTCAAGTTCAGAGTCGCGTCATTCTTCACTGTAGCACTAGAAAGGATTGTAAAACTATCAGAGTCAGAGGTCTAATCTACCACAAAATTAAACTGCTGTATTCATGAAGAATGACTTTGTCTGACTTTGAGGACATATTTTGCATTCAAATGAGTTGTAGTTGAAAGCAAATTTGCCTGGTTGAATCTATTGTTTATTACATGATAGCTCTTATTTCCAGTTGATTTTAGAGAAGATTTGATTAAATACTAGTGTTTAGTGTATTTAATTTAAAAATAAAGATATTAACATAATAACTAAACCTGTAAAAGAGTGCTGTTCTTGGAGTTTAGTCTGATGACGGAAAATTGCCCTCAGTCAAACTTTTGGAAAATAAAAATAACAAAAATTACATAAAAGTAACTTTAACACATAAATGCAGCACAACTGCAGTCTGTTACCATACCTTGACACAAATGTTACAGAAAATGTGATCAGTCAAACTGTAAAAAAAGAAAAGAAAAGCCCATCACAACTTTGCAAAGGTGAAGGGGAAACATCCTGTTTGATCAGCGGTTCATTGTTTCGTTATGTTCACTTAAAAAATTACATTATGATTAGCTCAAAAAACGGTTTTCAATGGCAACTGGACTTGTTTTAGTTCCTTGACTACGTTTCACCCTTCCATTCCAGAGGGCTTTTTCAAGTCTGACTGACTGGTAGCAGTTACTATGATTAGTAAACTAGTTTTATCATTTTAGCTTAACAAGTAACAGCAGGGTTTTAGGTGCATGATAACAATTGTCAGTGTTTCACCAAAGAATAAATTCAAATCCATTTTTAAAACGATTATGTGATAGGGCTGTTATTTTTCCCAAAGCTTTAGAGTCATTTAGTCACATAAAACTAGTCTCAGAGATATAAATACACTGTTTCAGACGTACCATGAACGCAGCATATTTCAAGCGGCCGCTCAGACCCATGAAGCCGTTTTTCCGACGTGAAGTAAAAGCACCGCGGGAAGCGCCCCGCCCTCCTGGAGCTTTGACGTCACCGTCGGCTGTCTCCGCACATGGACGGAGAAGTGTAGAGGCCCCCCCCCCCGCCGCCGCCGCAGCCCTCCTCCTCCTCCAGGCTCCAGCTATTTGCCAGCCAGCCTCTCGACGACAGACAGCCGACTGCTCGTCGTCCTGCTGCTGCGCGGAGTCCCGTCTCCCTCCGACCCCCGGCGTTGTATTTACAGTCTGCGAGGACCTCCACGGGACGGCTAGCGAGTTCGGCCGCGTCTCTTTTGGGTGGGAAATTCAAGTCATTGCGAGCTTTTTTCTCCAGTTGCCCTTCAAGACATATGGAGAAAATGGCCAGACCTCTTCCTTTAAACACAACTTTCCTGCCGCCGACTCACGGCGTCCTGAAATCCCTGCTGGAAAATCCTCTGAAGCTGCCTTTTCATCACGACGAAGGTACGGTGTGAAACGGCGGAAACCGGACTTATTTACTGCACGTACACCGGACTCGGCTTTCGTCTCCTCGGTGCTGCTTATCCGCTGCTTATTATCATCATTCTGTTGACATCAGTGGTTTTCACCGGTAAAGCGCAGTGAGTGGTACAGGTTAAAATGCACAAGAGTGGCACCTCCTCACATTTATTCCACGACCTTTGTGTAGAAAGTCATAAGTTATTAGTTCGTGCTGCACAGATCAAATAAGACATGATACAGTGTGTCAGCGCTGAATGTTAAAGAGGTTAACATGAACCTTAGCTCATTTTATTTTGTGCTTATTATACTAAATCGTTATTATACAGATCGATTTGCATGTGTGATTATTCTCACTGCGCCGTATTTAGATCGGTGCTGCGTTTATAACCTTTAAACCCTCTTGTGTTCAATGGGATTTATATTAGTGATACCGCAAAGTGTCAGTAGAGGGCGTCTGTGTGAATGCCTGCAGTCCACTTTGTACTGTTGAATATACTGAATGTAGTTGTATCTGAACATGAATGGAGAACTATCTTAAAGGGTCACTTCACCCAAAATAATAATAAGAAAAAATCAGTTAGCCATCAAAATAGCTTTGTTTATTTGTCTGTCATTTACAATATCTACATCTTACATTTGTGCCCCCACTTGAGCACAACAGAAGTGAACAGAATTTTGTTTCTTTTTTTTGGTAAATTGATTGAACTGACCCTTTAAAGTGAAACCCCAGGCTTGCTTTCTATTTATAGTCATGACCCGTGATCCTCCTCTGCTACGGAACAATGACATGACTGTGTGCAAACATTTGCAGCATTTGGGAAAGACAAGGAGAAAGAAAAGAAGTTAGACGATGAGAGCAGCACCGCCAACCACCCACAGTCGGCCTTCCTCGGCCCGACACTCTGGGACAAGACCCTGCCCTATGATGGAGACAACTTTCAGTTGGAGTATATGGACCTGGAGGAGTTCCTGTCAGAGAATGGCATCCCCGCCAACACAGCCCAGAGCGACCAGGCTCCGCAGGCAGCGCAGCCACCACAGGCCCCTCTGCAGCAGGCTCCGCCGCCCGCCCCGCCCACACCCTCTGTGGTGGACCTCAGCAGCCGAGCCACCACCTCAGTTCACACAGGCATGGCGCCTCAGACCTGCCTTCACAGCCCCAGCACAGCAGGTAGGAAGCACATAACATGAAGCCTGATGTGCACCTGAAATCACACCTGCACAATGTTCAGACCTGCACTAACACACAAGGGTTCACACACTTGTACACACCTCCTGTGCGGCAGGGGACGCTTTAGTGGTTCATTTAAGTAACTGTCATCCTGAGCTAGCTGTCATTAAGCTCTTGCCACAAAGTTTCCCCCACTTTTAACCACTTTTAGATACACAGTGACACACAGCAGCTCTGATTTACAGCCCTGAACTGGGATTACACATTACAGACACGGGAGTCCAAGGATGCAGCCCAGTCTCATTCATGAAGCTCAGAGTAGCAGAAGATGTTTTCTGCACTGACTTTATCAACCAGTGATTCATGTTTAGTTTTTTTGTGCTGTGGTTATGTTGCCATTTTATTTTTCCACTGTAAGAGTTGCTTTCAGTATTCATTTTCATTAGCAAGTATTCCCTGCAGGGTTTTGGCAATTACCGATTAAAAGCTGATTCCATTAGTGAGAAATGTGATTCATGCTGCATTCTGCTGAACTCGTTGTGCAGTGCAGACCCAGTGAGATTAATTTCTGATTCATTAATGGCAGATTTGATTTGGCTCTGTATAATAGGATCCACATAGTCATCGGCATATTTTAAAATTACAAGAAAAACAGTGTCATGAATTTAAAAGCTGATGAAGACTTATTTTATGTTTTATTTCAATATTCAGTCCGAGTGTTGTCGTAATCACATGGGGCTATACATAACACTGTGGTGAGCTGACAAAAGGGAGGCCGTTTGTATTTAGATTGAAGCAACGGAGTTTGTTAAGCATTTGTGGTTTAAATTCACCAGACACAAGAACGATTTGAGTCATTTAAAGGGCCGGCCTTTGCTATTAACACAACATAGTCCAAACCCAACCACAGCAGTGCAGACTGCTGATCTTTTACATTCAGACATAACACAAAACATATATGTGACAGATAAACGCATAAAGTGTGCGTCATGTTGTAAATGGACAAATCTGTTTATGTGTGTTTTACCTGTGTGCTGAAGAGGAAAAGCGACAGATTGTTTGATTGAAAAGTCAATGAGTGCCTAATAGGGCGTGCTAATTGACCAATGAGTCAAATATTTATCACGCAACTTGCAATCAGTGAAATGCAGAATAACCTTCTGTGCAGTTGTGTATCAATCCCAACGACGATTAAAGACTCGACTGTACGGATGATAAAGGAGGATGAATGATGATTGATCACCACCCTGTCAACTTTTTCAAGGACTGATTTCAACCTGAGCAACAGCCACTCATTTGTCAGCTTAATTACGCGAAATGTGTTTGCTCATTTTGAGCAAAATCATCCGTGAACACCCCCCCCCCGCCCGAAGGAGCTACACAACACAAAGTCCCACAGTGACTGCTGTGTTGGGCCTGTTTGTGCGCAATGTTGGCGTCATATTTGTACATCTCCCCAGCTGCTGTAGCGCTACACAAACACTTCCTCTCAGTGTGTTGTTTCTTTAATATTTTTATTCAATTCAATTCATCTTTATTTGTATAGCGCCAAATCATAACAAAGGTCATCTCAAGGCACTTAGGTACATAGCAAGGTTTAGGACCTTGCAAAATATAAGTATATATACAGAACTATATAGAAAACCCAACAGTCCCACTTG
>JAUMHL010000029.1:5762500-5780070 GCA_032362345.1 Sandelia bainsii | reverse complement strand
GAACTATATAGAAAACCCAACAGTCCCACTTGAGCAAGCACTAGGCGACAGTGGAGAGGAAAAACTCCCTTTAACGGTGGGAATATTGTGTTTATAATATTAGGAAGGAAGAAACCTTGATGAGCTATTGTAAACAAAGTTTTTGCTATAAGGTGAGAAACACATCACATGACATAATATGATCTAGTATTTGTTTATCATGGGGCTAGATGATAAGATTTATCACAATGTCTTACCAAACTCAAAATCAGCTATTATACCACTAAACCCATGTCCTAAATCCTGTTTGGTTTGATTGGGAAGAGCTACAACATTTAGTGACATTCAACCAAAACTTGCATTGAACAATCAGCAAAATCAGTCCAGGCAGGAAAATCAGTAGTTATAATTGTGTTCAGTCTGTGTTTAGTCAGTCAGTTAAGTAAATAAGTAGAATGTGTGCAGACTGGGCTACCACGCTACTGTAAGAAACAGTGCTACATAAAGCTGCATTTCACAAATTATTAGTTGTGATCCATTGTGATCCCAGAGGCTGAAGTGAAGTTTTAAAATTGTTTTTGTTGTTGTTTGTCCACTCAACATAAAATGATAGAGAGGAAAAACACAAGCTCTTAAATTTGAGAAGCTGGAAAATGGTAGAAGATATTTTTGCTTGATCAATAACGTCAATGATAAATTATCAAAACAGTCTGACTACGTGATTAGTTAGACTAATTGTATGATCACCAGTCCCTTTATCAAGATGTTACTATAGGTTATATAACCTAGTCCATAGCCAACAAGTACTTCAAAATGTGATTTTAATGTAGTTTTAAAATTCATCTATAATTTATATGTGTTTTTCTAAGCTCTGTCATGCACAGTGTTTACACAAACACCTCTGATGCCCGTCTAAAGATGACCCTTCCTACAAGCAGGCCAGCTGACAGTCTTGCCTGTGCCCAGGACAAGATAATGTTAGATGCCCACCCCCGAACCCACGGCCAATTTTTATTTATTTTTGTCGTTTATTGTAAGTCTAAATTTACAAAATAAACTGGCAAAAACAACTGAGGTCAACTTCAAGATACACGGGCATTGGACAAGCCATGAACGTATGACGCTCACTCTAACAGAGTCGGTCATGTTAGATGGTCATAATGCAGGATCGCTGTAATTAAGTGTCTGATCTGTCTCCTGCTCTCCGAGCACCGAGCCCCTCCCACTGACGTCGGCTCACTTTGCCGCTTCTCTCTCGCCCTGAATCTGTCTCTCCGCTCCGGGGCAGGCAGACCCTCCCGCGTCAGTCTCATCTCAAAAAGAAAATAGTGGATTGTTCTCCTCCTCTCTCTCTGTCACCTGAGCAACACGCCTCAGCTGGTTCTCCTGTCGGACCTCCCTCATCTCTGATGGAGCTACCAGACTCTGCTGTTTATGTCAGAGACAACATGTTGTGTCTCTTATACAAGATTATTTATTGGGTTGAAGGGCCCAGTTCTGGGCCCTCCCTCTACCGTGGGCCCGGGACAAGTGACCCATTTGTCCCCCCCTGTCAGTGGCCGTGCTACAAGTACAGTTAGGTGTGCAGACTAAGCAAAGTGAGTCCAATGTGACAACAGTGCAGTCAGAGGTAAACAGATACTCCACAAGTGGAGCATCTGTACAGTACAGCTTATTCCAGCCCGAGCACATATGTGCCCATGCAGAGGCTTCTGACTGTGTGCGTGCGTTTGTGCGCGCGCGCGCGTGTGTGTTCTGTTTGGGTCTGCGTTTTCACATTTACCTCTCACGTGAACACGGCTGAGGTTTCCAGCAGCGTGTCGCGCCATGTGATGGACACATGCAGGCGCCGTGTGCGGCTCTGAGCTACAAACAGGAGCTTGTCACGGCATGAACCTGCCTGCCTCTTTTCTCTTCTTGCCTCCCTCCCACCCTCCTCTAACTCATTCACTCTCACTTTCACTCTCCCCTCTCCTCTCCCCTCCCTCCCTTTAACACTCTCCACTTCCCGTCCAGTCTTCCTCTCTCTTCGCTGGGCTCATCTCCGAAACATGCTGGAGTCGGAGCCAAGGCACAGGCTGTACCCTGCAGAGCTCACATGGACTCGGTTGTGCTTTTGTCACGTGCACGCAATATTGTTCCAGCTCGCCAACTCTCGTCTAGTCTAACCAGCCACTCCGCCACCACCACCCACAACAACCACAATCCCTCTGTGCCTGCGCGCTGCTTGCAAGCAATACAGCAGGCAGCTGATAACAATGTTATCACAAACAACAGCAAATGAAAGACGAGGGCGTTTCAGTGTTTTTTCAGTCAGAGCAGCATGCAGCCATTGAAGGTCTGTGTCAGGATCCGTTCAGGAGATGGCCCCTAGCAAGTTAGCAAGGGAAGGCAGATGTACATGAGGTCAAAGGGTTTGTTAAAGGTGGCTCAGACAGAAATATAATTGAGCAGGTTTGAGGCGCTAGACGTGAAGCTAACATTTTTATCACCATGTAGAGATATTAATGTCTGTTAAAAGGCTGTTGAAGCAATAATCAGTCAATACGTGTCAATAACAGACGTGCGTGCAGAAGTTTAATTTTGTCTTTCCCTTTGCTGTAGCAGCCAGTTTCCCCATGGGCTCATGTTCCTCAGATATGAGGAAACAGTGCATTTGTTAGAAGACAGTTTTCAGCAGTGGATTAATCTACATTTGTTGCTCCAGTGACTGTTGACTGCAGCAGAACTGTGGATGTGGGGTTTAGTTGAAATAAACTGCAGTGTGTGTGTTCATGGTAATGAACATGTCACCCAGTGCAACAGCATGACTCACTGATTTTCAGCAGCAGCAGAGCTGTGTGGCACAGAGAAACAAGATAATATGAAATAAAATGTTTTTTGGTCATGTGAACGTGTTACACCCAGGTCAGAGTTCAGCAGCTTTGTCCCCGTGCACAGCGACAAATCGCTCGGCTTATCACCAACTGGACTATTATTGCTTAACTGGAAAAGTGATAAAAGCAACAAGTAACTTTGATATAATCATGTAGCGTGACAGCAACCTGCAGTCGTTGGTGTGTGTAAATAGATAACATCAAACTGAAACAGGTAATCAGAAGTCCCATTTATTCCAGCTTTCACGCAGCCTTTTGTAGGTCAGGTCTGGAATACCTTTCTTTGCTTGTTAATTTTAGATTTCCTGTTAAGCGGGGGTCCCCATTTGACTTCTTCCTGCTCCCTGGAATGTGTTGTACATTAGTTGAGGACGCCACAGGTCAATGAGCGGACTTGCGCGTCTACTTTTAGCTTGTGACTGTGCCTCTGTGTTTTAACTCTGCTAAGCAGATTGAAGTGACTCGTAAAGGTGATTAGGGCGAGGCTGTCTATTTCCAGGCTGACAGATTGTCTTAGACAGTGTCTGGTTTTGGTTGATCAGGAAGCTTGGTCTGGCAGTGCTCAGTATATGATTGGTTCGAAGTTACACTGGGTCATACGTCTTAGCTCATGGATGGATTCTCACTCTTCTTCATTTATTCTTTATTCTCACTTATGTGTTTGATTGCTCAGTAAACTGGCTAATGCGTCAGCTACAGTGCAAACTGACAGGAAGTAGCTCCATCATCAAGAGCTCAAGGAGACTAAAGAAATTTCAATTTTCAAACTTCTTTTTCCATTAAATTATTTTTTATGTTTTGTCTTTGTTAATGAAACATGCAGCTCCATTTATTTCAATAGCTATATTAACTGAGAAGACAAGCATATAAAACAAAAAATGAAACTAAATGAAAACAAACATGACAAAACTTAACCGGTTCTAGCTTCGTTGTGTTTTAGAGTGTTAGTAAAAAAAAAAAACAAGAAATTTGAAGACATCACTGGACGTTTAACCCATGAATTAAGGAAATAAATGTCAAGTTAATTATAATAAAAGCTGTTATTGGCATTACGTCTACTGCCTTTGCTGCTGTAGCACAGACGATATTCCTGAGTACCGAAAGACTGAAATGTGTAGTTAGTTTGTTTTAGAGATAGTTGATCGACAGAACATTAATCAACAGCAGTTTTAAGTTTAAGTTTTTGATAACTCGTGGTTTGGGGCTTTTAGTTTGCCAAAACAAGAAATTTGAGTTCTCAGAAATCATGATTTGTATTTTCACTCTTAACTTTCACAGAAACAATAAATAGTTTAACCAATAAAATACTTTTCTGTCCATTCATACTGTCCAAATACTGTCTATTCTTTTATTCTTAAGACCTTCTTGTTAAACACATAGATATTTCTTTAATATGCAAAAAAAAATTGCTTTGGTATCAAATCGAAACATCTCCAACCGCACCCTGCCGTACTTGTGTGTAGTGAACATCTGTTAATGTCATAGATCTGAAACATATGTCTGAGAACGTTGTTTTACTTCATTTTCACTGGTGTCTTTTTTTCCACATTTGTGCTCAGTTTTATGAGGTGATAATTAGAAGGTTTAATAGTTCTGCCTAGTTTTTCAAACAAGCTCTGTGCTTGTTGTGAGCAGAAAAAATGTGGTTTTCTTTGGGTTTGACAGACAGATATGAGGAGGTGTGGCACTCGCTTGAGGTTTTCGTGTCGTTGATGAAGAAGCCCATCACTTCCTGTGGGCTGGACAGTGTATCCCTATGCACAGACTGAACACAGACTTCCTGTTTGTTTGGAATTTACACACAGAAAGCAGCCAGAGCTGAATGTCACGGCTGCTTTTCAAATCTCCTCCGCTGTGTACGCTCAGACCGAAGGTCAGCGGCATTGACCGGCTGTCATAACGGGCTCGCAGGCACAAAAATCTGGGTCACGATGTACGAGCTGCCAGCCAGTCAGCAGCTCGTGAAAATGCCCACTGCACTTTGCTGCTTTCAGTCATATCCATTGAGTTCATCCAGTTTTGTTCTTCTTTTTTTTTCTTCACATTGAGCAGGGTGTGAATGACAGAGTAATTGTTCCATCTAGAGCGCCTAATGAACTGAATCACCTTTCACTGGTCCGCCCGCAGCTTCAGATCAATTGGAGAAGTCTTGCACAACAGGCAGATGGACGTGAAGGTATGCAGCAGCTCAATGAGGAGCAGATCACCTCGAGACAGTTCACAGATTAAATCTGCTGGTTTGTGATCAGCTGATAGGAACGTAAACACTCTGTGGAAAGATTCGTCTGTGTGCGTTTTTTAAATCTTGTGTGAGGGCACCACCCGCTGGTCAGATGAGGAACTCGTCACCTGTTTACTCGGGCTTCTAGCAGTAAGTCAAAGCCTGACATTTCTTCATGGATCAGGGGTGAGAAAGGCAGCATTCAGCCTCCCGCTCAGCACCAGAGGCTCTGCCTACACTTACCCGCTGCTTCTCCTTGTGCGTCCTCTGTCCAGGTCTAAGAGCTTCACATAAGAGACCTGCTGGTGAGGGCTCTCTCGTGGCGTTTGGCGATATGAGTTAGGCAGTACATAACCAAAGAGAAGTTCCTCCTTGAAGGGTGTTTTCATATGTAGTCCTTTTTAAAATAACCGAACTCGGTCTATTAAGAGCATAGAGACACATTGAGAGTTCACTTGAAAGAGGACTCAGTTCTGTGGGTGCATTATTCTGCTATAGTACAGAGATACATGTGTTTGGATACTGGTTTCCTACTTCAGTATCCTGCCTCCTTTTGACTCAGTTCAAAGTTTTGAGGAGCAACAGAACATAAATAGTGATATCTGATTAATGAAAAATAATATTAAATATCTAAACTATATCTATACTAATATCAATTCACAAAAAATCTGTTTATTCACTAATAATTTGTTTCCTGACCATCTGTTCTCACTCAGTTCTCCCCGGTGTCTCCATCCAAAACTCCGCTCCATCGGGTACTCTTTACACCTCCTACACACCGTTGCTAATGAATGTTCTATGCTTTTGCAGCACTGCCCTCACCCCGGGACACACCCAGCCCCATTGACCCAGAGTCAATTCAGGTGCCCATGACCTATGAGCCCGACCCGGCAGACCTGGCTCTGTCCAGTGTTCCCGGACAGGAAATATTTGACCCCAGGAAACGCAAGTTCTCTGCCGAGGAGCTGAAGCCGCAGCCCATGATCAAAAAAGCACGCAAGGTCTTCATTCCCGAGGACCTGAAGGTGACCTGCTCTGTCTCTGTCTGTCAGTGTGAGCGAGGGTGGGAGTGTTTTTAATGATGTGAGTTAGAGATGTTACTAGGGCCTGTTGTCATGTATGCAGGTGGAAGAACCTGGACTAAAAGCCAAACAAGCTGCTTTCTAAATCATGCAGAGTTTATTAAAAATAGTCTCAAGTGTTATTAAAAAAATAGAGAAGAGGTAAACAAACCTGAACAGTAATGTAGTAAACAGAAGACTGTAGCTGTTCAGCAAATCAAACCTGTAAATAACAGTTTTATAATGACTAATAACTGAATTTCTGTAACTTTTATGTAGCTCGGATAAGATTTTTTATTTATTTTAAAACAGAAGTACAAAAACTAGTAAAATAAAAGAAATGCATCTGGTATATATAAAAGTATGAGGCCAGAAAGCCTCATACTTTTATATACTAATCTCAGCATATTGAACAGCTCAGGAAGTATGTTGACAAAATTCTGTATATTAAGAACAAGTTATCAACGTTACTATCTCCTACAGCCGTTTCAAATGTCACTGCAGCAACTATAATAAATATAAAGTAGCTTAATAATATCTGCTAAGTGCAGCATCAATCAGAAATAGTTATTTAATACAAATCCTTGATTTATTGCTTTCTTCAGGCAGGTTTGGTTCAGATGATGGTTCCACAATCTGACGTACTGCAGCAATGAAACAAGAAATTGCCTTTTTTTTTTTTCTTTTTTTTTTTAAATCTGCGTCAAGGGTTTTTGACTGAGGGGGGCCTGTAACCAGGGCTGTAGAGGAATTGATAATGAGAGGCAAACCAGTAGAACAGATTTTTTTCACGGCGTAACTGTGTACATATTTAATGGTACCTGTCTGCTCTGCTTTTCAGGATGATAAGTACTGGGCCCGACGCAGAAAGAACAACGTGGCAGCCAAGAGGTCACGGGACGCTCGGCGGCTGAAGGAGAACCAGATCGCCATCCGGGCCGCCTTCCTGGAGAAGGAGAACTCCGCTCTCCGCACGGAGGTAGCCGACTTGAGGAAGGAGCTGGGCCGCTGCAAAAACATTGTGGCTAAATACGAAGCGCGACACGGGCCCCTGTGAGCCCCCCAACCACCACCAAACCCATCCCACACCCACTTTACTAGCCCAACCCACCTTCCCTCAAGTTCGAAGGACATTGTGTCTATTTTGGTGGCACTGCCCCCACCTCCCCCTCCACCACCCCCGTCCCCACCACCTTTTCCTCCTTCCACAAACCTCCCATCTCCCCCTCCTCCCCTCCCGCAACACACACCTGTATGATTCTGGTATTATAACGGTCATTTGACGTCTCTCATAAGCTTCGATTTGTCTGTTCCTACTTTTATTTTCTGTACACATCATTTGACTAAATATATATCCATATAAATAGATTAATACACATATTTACACATGCAGACTTCCCACTTTAATGTACTGTGAGAAGTTTTGAGCCACCCCACCAGCTGTGACCCCACCCTCCTGCTACCTTCCACTTTTGAGAAACGACACCATGCTATTTGTTGTTCACTTTCATACCGATTTTATACATGGGATCAGGACTGAAAAATGTTGTTTCACCTTTTTTCTTCTGTGTTATATGTGACGTGTCTTAAGAGCCTGCTCCTCTCAGATCTTGTATTTTTTAACTACAGGGTTCGTTTTTCTTCTCTGACAGAAACCTTTTTTGCCCCTTTTTGAACTCATGCTGTATTTGAGTTGTCTAACCCGCCCCGCCGCAATCTTAACACATGTCCCCTGCAGCTTCTCAGCAACAGCACTCTTGATATTTTAATGTTCTGATAGCACTTAATTTCTCCATTTTCCTGTGCAATCGTGGCGTAGAACTACCGTTTTTACTGGTTTTTATTTATCACCCGGACACTGAGCAATAACTCTTTTCCAAAATTGAACTGACATAACTACCTACATGTTCCTCCTCCCTCCCTGGTCCCCGTCCACTGACAGTTCACTACCTAGTCTCCCCTCTTTTTCCATCGCTCATCGTAGCTCACCTCCATTAACTAAGATAACCTTAGTTGACCTCTGCACTAATGCGTGTCTCACAATCTGATCCGGTGCAATGTTTCCACTCGCTTAAATTTTCTCCGCCTCATATTTATCTACCTTTTATTTCTAAGATGGAAGATTGTTGTTTTTATATATATAAATATATATAAATATATATATATATATTCTGTTGATATAATTGTTAGTATTAATACTACTCTTGACATCATTGTTAGCCTCCTCTGTTTTCAGATTTAAGCATGTATTCTTTCACAGAATGAAAAGCTATTTGCGAAATCTCTCATTTTCTTGCAAAGTTGTTGATAATTCGTTTTGCTTTTGTTAGCTTTTGACTTAGCATGATGAAAATTAGTGTTTTTATTTTAGAAACCAGTACAGATGTCTGTAGTCTGTCTGTGACGCTCTATGTTTGCCTTCTTTTTAAAGATGGCTGTATGAATGTAAAAGGTGTTGATAACAAAAAGTTGGATGGTGTTGTCCAATACTGTGGTTAACCCAATCAATTTGTTTACTACAGACCAAACAGTTCACAACAGAGATGATATATTGGTTACAAGAGATATGTTTATATAAACCTATTCTATAAGTTGTTCCTTTTGTACAGTATTTTTCCTATACATTACTATACTATGTATTTTAAAGGCACAGCAGATCCAGAATATTATTAAAGAAAACATATAAAACTGAAAGACAAATGCAAATAGTGGTATTTTGATATTCTTTAGCTAAGATGTGGTAGTATTACAAACCAGCAGCAGCCAAACTTCTTGGGCATTATTATGATTATTATTAATAATAATATAATAATAATTGTTATTATTATTATTATTACACTCCTGCTTATGTTAGTGCCATTTTTAAGCTCCCATATGTGAATCCCATTAAACTGTCTTAAAATCGATCAACCCACATCCAACAAGAAACACACTACCTGACGCCCAGCGTTTAAAGAGTGGTCCAGCAACAGGTTTTCATTTTTTCAGTGACAAATAGTCAAACTTTAATAGTCATTTTCTAACTGCGCAGCTTGCGAGTCTTGTTTGTTTCTGGTCTGATTTGATGGGATAAAGTTACTATGAAGGAAGGGAAATCTATAGTGTGTTCCTTCAGCTAATGCAGTTGTTGCTTCTCCCTGAACCTGAGTGATGGACACTGGGAAGCTTTTTTAGAATTTTTCTTAAATAAAGGCTGACAGTGGAGTCCCCCGAATGTTAGCGTAGATCAGCATGATGCTAAGCTTTTTGCAGTCAGTCAGGAGTGGGATATGTTTTTTTAGGGGCTGATACTGAAAACTATGATTATTCATATGGAAGTTTAGTTTAGTTTACCACTAATAAAAGCAAATAATGTAAAGGAACTGTTTGGGTAATAAACCTATTTCTGTTCTTGCTGAGAGAATGAATGATTAAACCTACTTTCATATTGGTGCATTGAAAAATCAGTACCCAGTTAGCTTAGCTTAGTAATGCTTAGTTCTTCTAAAATCTGTACAACCTGTAAACATTACAGTTTGTGGTTTTATGTGAAAGTATCCAGTAAATCCACAAAATTGTGATGTTTTTTTTATTCTAAGCTTTTTGTATAGATTAAACTAACCATATATAACATGCTAATAAGTGTGTTTTGGAGGTGCTAGTAAGCCATTTCCCTCTATTTCTAGTCTTTAGAGCAGTTGTCTACGAAGCCGAGGGTGAGTGGTTTGATTCCCGGTCCCGCCAGGCTACATGGCGAGGTGTCCTTGGACAAGACACTGAAATCCTTTAGTAGCGCTGACATTTCCCCAAGGGGATCAATAAACTATGTCATTATCATTATTATTATGCTAAGCTAAGCTAACTGGCTGTTGGCTGGATTTATCATAAATGTGCAAGACTGGTATCAATTTACTCATCTGACTTTTAGCAAAAACAAGTGATGATGTTTAAATAAATAAAAAAATAGCTTGCAATAAAAATGAAAGGTTTCTAAATTAAAATTTTAAAATATTTGCATTTATAGTACAAAAATGTGTCTGGCTTTCTGAACTTTTAATTTTCTTTAGCAATACTAGCAAATTTTTTTCAAATTAAAAATTAATATTCTTAAGGCATCATGTGCAGACAAACTGAATAAGAAATTGAATGCATGGTTTTATATAGGCAGACCTGGACTTTAATTCGTTCAGTTTCTCTTTAAATTGGAGTAATTATTATTTTGTGCTTTTGAAGGTGGAAAGCAAATATTAAATACAACAATCAGAAAAGTCAATATTAGCCCAATAAAACAGCAAATAGATACTTTGCTCTAATCCCAGTCCAGACTTGGCTGGGTGTTACCCATCTGATCCAAAGGTGCGTATCATGTAAAGTGATTCTTTTCTAACCACCAACTATTGTCTTAGTATTTTTGCGCTTCAGAGGGTGTTTTTTCCTTTTACATCCTATCTGCACAGACACACTTGAGTGTGAACAAGGATTTGTAGAGAACAGTGAAGACTGGAATGATGCCTCCAGAATCTGTGGTGAATCTTTTATTGAAATCATTACTATACATGTATACATACAGGAAAAAGCCAATAATAATCCATGTGTATCCCAAAATTACCTCACTGTCGAGTGATTTCGCTACCTCACCTGGAAACGTTAACCATAATTCTGAGTCTATTCCAGTGCCTTGAATACACTGACTGTTCCCCAGTCTTTCAGCAATGTAAACTTTCATCACATCACCACTCGGATAGGTTCAGATCTGCACTTAAGGGCTTCTTAGTGCATCAAAAATCTATATATTGTATACACTGACATCTCTTTTCATTTCTGGTTCTTGGACATTGCAACAGACTTGTAACCATTGTATTCATGGCAACACCAGCAGACTGTTTTAGTGTATAAAAATACAACTTAAAGGAGTATTTGGTCTAGTTTGTTATGGAATGGATGCATAACATTTATTTGTGCTGTTCAGCCCCTCTCCGTCTCTGTAATTTGTAGTGTCTAATAAAATACCAGTTCTTTTCTGACGTGTCATTTCTCTACTCTACTCTGGGTGTTGACTAAAATGTGTTTGTAGTATTAAATGTTAAACTGTCAATTATTAGAATTTGGCACAGATGTTATTTTAATTATTCTCTCAAGCTGTTGTTTTATTATAACTCCAGAAATTTAACATACATTTTGTTTAAGTTCAACTACTTTGAACATTGCATATTCAAATATGGCAAATTTAGATAGAAACAAAAATGATTCAAGCTCTGCAATTTAAAAAAATATATGGTTTTGAAATGTATATTAAAACATGGATATTTTGTAAGAAATATAAGAAAATTTAGCATCATCAACTGAATTACACCATATCAAAGAATATTGAAAACGGAAGTACTGAAAGGTTTGGAAGAAAGGAACATTTTGTATTAAATATTAGATACATTATTTAGTATTTAAAAGCACAATATTTTTAATATTTAGATTCCTAAATAACGTGATGTATTGAGAAAAAACAATGTAAGAAATGTGGGTTTTGCATTGGAAGTGATTTCCAAAAACTGGTCACTGGTCAATAGTTTAACCACAAGGTTTAAACAAAAACCTGTTTTAAACTGTGTGAGAAAAGGTAGTTTAAGGAATGTTTACAGTCTATGGAAAAAGAATTTACAGTTAAAGCAAACCAGTGAGCTCTTGTGATGAATGAGGAGTTTGTCTAGAAGTACATACATGGGCCATTGTTCTTTTATTGACATGTTAGAAAGGGGATATTCAGTAGAGGAGCATTCATGTTTATGCAGCACCATTTACGGCCTATGAAACAGACAAGCAGTTTTTTTTTTCCCTGCAAAAAGCCAGGATCATGTGACAAACAGAACATATTATACACACATTACAAAAACAAGAGTGGTTAAAGAAATTGTTTTCAGAGCCACAATTAAAAAATATGCAATCATTCAGCTCCACACATCACTAAGAAGAACACACAACAGAAAGGTTTTCTTTTTCCCATCAGGAACCATTCAACAAATTTACAAATCAAAGAGACAAAAACATCAACATGAGGTTTCTCCACTGATCAGACTCACTTCAGAACACAGACAAGAAACACTATTCGTGCTAGTGGTGCAAATCAAAAACTGAGGAGGAGTCAGTGAGAATGTAATACTGTAGTCCAAGGGTTGTGCAAACACATACACTACTGCACAGTTCACATTAAAAATACAGTGGAACAACGGTGTCTCGTCATACTGCCTGAACTGATGCTCTCATTATTTGGCTCATGAACGAAATCCCAACTCGCCTGACTTCACACTCCCAGAAATGTTGCAAATCACATCTTACAGCAGCCCACCAACAGGGGGCACTAGAGACTTCCAAGACAAACTGGTTCTCTGACTAAGGCCCACATTTTGATGACAGTCGAAAACAAAGCATGCATTTAAACAATTTCCCTCTGGGATCAATAAAGTTTTTTGAATCTTGAATCAGACCAAGGAGCATGAATCGAGACCTGATGGGTCAAGAAAGGAATCACTGTAAAATTAAAATAAACAAGAAAACAAAATGACCAAATGTCCATTGTAAGTGCTTTCCTCATGATTTCCTTTCTTTGTGACAGATTAAACATAACAAACTAATTGGTTTCAAATACTTCAAATGTATATTAACTACGTTTTGCATCTGGGTATCAAAACACAACACTTTTAGCTACAGAGTTTCAAAAGTTGAGATCAAATGGTGTGGTCAGAAATGTATTATTTGATCAGTGGGTCAAATTTTTTCAATATGACACTACTTTACTTTGGCAAAGTTCCTGCACAGTTTGCTTGGTTTAAGAAAGTTTAAGAGACCTTTGGCTTCTTTTGTTAAATTAGAAATGAATTTAGTACAGAAACACGTTAATACCATTACAGTATCAAAACAGTATCGTTTTGGTTTTGGTACTGGAGCAACTGTAGTATTAATTATACCCAGCCTTGTATACTGATCATTTTTAGACCCTCGTGACCCCAATGTTCAAATCACCAGCAGAAATGGATGAATCTCCAGGTTTTGACACTCAAATGTCCCCAAATGTGGAATGTGATTTTCTTCAAGTGATACAAAAGACTGCTATCAAATTTCTTAAATACTCATGAATGTGCCGAAGTTGATACTAAATGTAAAAATTCCCTCCCTCACTGTCAAGTTTTTTTTTTTTTTTTAGACTGAAGACATACAAAACAGCTTTTAAAGTACTTTTTGTTTGTCAGGGAGACACTGTAAAATCTGTTCTCCGTATTAGAAAACAGTAAACAACTTGTGGTGAATATTTTAGCGTAAACATTACGGCTGTTGCTGCAGCTTCAGTGGGCAGTTGAGGAAGTCAGTGTGCGGTGCCCCGCTAAGGAGCACACAGGGAAGGTGGAGCTGCAGCTTCCGGCTTCCCGCCGTGGTCACGAGTCGAGGAGAGTGTCAGCACTTGGAACCTTGTAGAGGTATTTCCAGATGGCGTAGTAGTGTACGGCCGCAGCCAGCGCCACAAACAAGTGCCAGATGGCGTGGGCAAAGGGGATGACACCGTCGCTCTTGAAGAAGAGCACACCAAGGCAGTAGATGAGTCCGCCGCAGGCCAGCTCGTGAAGTCCCTCAGTGTTGCTCTGTATAACACATAAAACAAGTAGACAAGATATGCCGCACACAAATACAGTGTTACACTTCTAGCATGGTACTGTTTGAATAAAAGGCTGCTATATTCACTGAAACCACAAGAGGGCAGCACAGAGGAATTCGTCAATTTGCAATGTTGTAGCTTTACAGCAGCAAGTTGTCAAACAGAAAAAGAAGAACAATACTTTTTTCCCCAACTTGCAAGATGTTACCAATCAACTGTTAAATGTTTCTGTTACAGTTTTAGTGTCAGTAAACCTGTTTTCTATCATTAAGGTTTATTAATGACACCGACTTCAAACGGGGCTTAATTTTACACTCAACACACATCAACACACTTAACATCAACACTTCGTCCCACTTTGAGAACTGCTGCTCTTTACTGACAGCAAGAGGAGGAAGTAACACACACACACAGTTCCACCCTGCTGCTGCAGCCTTGTGAGCTGTTGGGTGGAATAAAGGACGTGTTGTCATCATTCAGAACAGGCAAATAAATTGAATATGATTGTAAATAAAATACCATCGATGCCACGACTGATGCTGGGAAAAATCCCATCGTCAAATAGAAGGCCAGCTCAACAAGTTTATACCTGTAAAGACAAACAAACACAAATGGTTCATTGACGACGTCGATGTAACACCAATTCAAATTGTAAGCAAAGCAAAGCAGAGAGGGAAGGCTGAACTGCAGAGCAACAAATTTCCATATTATCTTCATAAAAATGTCCCCATTTTTATCTGTATGTAATATGTAAAGTATAACAAGTACAGACCAGTTGTTTTGGAGCTAAATGATTTGCTTCCTCACGTTGATTGACAGGTAAACCACTACTAATTTGTGTTTGACTTTTCTGAATTAACTGAGGCTGGTTCATAAATGTGCATTTACCTTATTAAACAAACAAAGATTAGTTTTGATGACACTTGTTTTACAGATATGTTTATCCCACTTATCGTAGCATCTATTAGCATGAGGAAACATTTAAAGCCAGATGAAAAGTAATTTCAGAAGAAATTACACAGAAAGTAGAAAAATAAAGTTAACATACTTAAATTTATATATAGCTTAATATATTTAAAACTGTAAACGTGGGGGAAAACGAGAAATGGCTGACAGTGAGAAAAAGAGGATGATGAAAAGACGTTAAGAAAGAAAAATATAAATAAATAAGGAAGAAAGGAAAGAAGAAAGAAAAGACTGGAAGGAAAGATATAAAGAAGAAGAGAATGGAAAGAAAGGAAAGAAGGATGGGTGCAAAGGAAGGATGGAAAAGTTACTGGTAGAAGGTAAGGCAGGAAAGAAGGTAGGAAAGTAGGTAAAGAGGAAGGAACAAAAGCGGATGGAATCCAGGAATGAAAAAAAGAAAAAAGAAAGAAAGGACTGAAAGAAGGATGAAAGGAAAGAAGGAAGGATAAGAATAGCTGTGTTGTGAAAACTGTCCTCTGCAGTTCAGCAGGACGCTGGCAGATAAATGACAGTTGTGGCACCGTCCTACACGAGACAACACTCAGAGCATCAAGGTGTTTCATGACTCAGTAAAGTCACATTATTGTGACTGAGCACAAACAATGACAAGAAGCAGAGAAAAAACTTGCCAAACCTGTGTTAAAGCTTTGATGGTTCTACACAATCAAAAGAGATTTGTTACACACAAGACAGCGAACAAAGAGACAACGTGAGAGAGGAAGAAAACAACAGGGTCAAAGCACCTTTTTAACCGATTCATCACCGTGATGGTGGCTGAGTTCTTCTGACAAGATCTAAAAGATTTGCCACAAAATTCTACTTGTAGTTAACTATAACAATTTTCTGTTATTTTAGTGCTTTTTAATTTTGAATTTATTTAATGAATTTCTGTAAAATGACCCACGAGTGTCCACAAAAATGTTTGTTAGTGACCATACTGTATGTTTGTTCTTTATATTTGTTCTTTACATGGATTACACATTCATGTGGATTAGAAAGACAGTTAAAAATATGATTGTAAGTCATTTCTATAATATAAACTTTTTTTTTTTTTTGAGTTTTTCTTAGTTATTTTATTACTGCAATCAATCAAGTTTTTCACTACGTTTCATTATTCTTTTATATAATCAGTTAATCTATGCACTAACTAATCTAATGCACAAACCAAAGATATTTAAGTTTACGAAAGTCAGAGAAGCTTGAACCAGATTCACTGGTAGTTATGGTTACGGACTCTCTGACAGTTGAACCCTGTATTTAAAATCCAATTATCTCACTCAGACTCTCACTCTCACACACACTGATCCAAGTGTAACTCAAACTCACTTTTCATGGTAGTTGAAGACATAGATGGTTCCAGCAGCAGCCATGAGCCACACAAACCAGCGCATGTGTGCTGCTAGAGGGCCCAGTTCACGGAGGTTTAACCTGAGTTAAAACAAACAAAATGACATAAGCGGATCTTTATCAGACCTCCACGTATGCTTACAAGACCTCTGAAGGTGTTAACTGTCCACTATCTGACACTCACCAAGGTGTGTAGGAGGCAGCAATGAAGAAGTAGATAACCACTCTGTCACACATATGGAAACATTGTTCCACAGACCTAAAACATATCAACAGGTGAAGCTGTTTTTACTCGAGGTCTCTGATGTGAAAAGTAGAAACAATATTTGCATGTTCATAAAGAAGACAAAGACTTTTGTCCATAAAAAGTCAAATCAGCTGAGTCATATAAAAATTGTCTTCTGAACAAGCAAGAAAAAATGCACAATGAAGGGAAACTCAACCCTCAACAATACAAAACATCTACTGCAGCAAAGATAATGTAACATTAGTGAAACTGCTTCCAGCTATCATGAAAATATACAGATATTGTATTTACTAAAGTAATTAAGTAAGATGTATTGATAATAGACACCGGGGGTTTGTTTAAAAATAAATAAAAGGTTTGGTTTTATAGAATAAAATTGTTTGTAGAATAAAGAAACAAAAAAGGGTCTGAAATCTAAAAGCAGAAGAATTGATAAAGATGAAACCATCCTCGTCACTTGTTAAAAGTAAGTGTGGCAGACATTAATTCGACTTTCACCACTTGACATGTGAGACTAGTTTGAGCATATACTATTACTCTCACTCTAAATATTACAGCAAGAATAACTGACTGCTTGTGTCCTGTGTCTGTCGGATCATGAATTCTGTACATACCGTACACTTTATGTATATACATTTTATACATACATATGTTACATATATATAGTTTTATGACAGTTTCGACTGATGCACATCAGTCTAAGGTTTGTTACTGTGCTTCTCCTCACCTCATGTGGCTCTTCTTCCATGTGATGATATGAAACACAGTGGAGACCAGAAAGAGGGCACACAGGCCCATACCGTACACCCAGGCTGTGATCCTCTCCCAGCGGTTGTCAGACAGGCGGTGCAGAAAAGCCATGCCCACGATGGCCGGCACAATGAGGAGCTGCACAAAAGAAATCGCAGAAAAAATATGAGCTACAGAACAGATCAATTTCTAGACACACCAGGTTGCTGTGGATCTTCATTTTCATTTCAGATTAATGCCAATGTGTGAATATGTGAGCACATCATGTACCTAAAGAAAAAATTACTCACTGCATGGGTATAGCAGTTTGCAGCATGCTCATAGCAGGTGGGCTGGTAGCGGCAGTTAGCAGACACCCGTCTGTTCATAAACCTGAAACCAATACAGCACAAAAATCAGCACTGTATAAATTCTCTCCAACAAGACCTGGGGCGGCTGTGGCTCAGGAGGTAGAGCAGTCGTCTGCCAATCGTGAGATCAGTGGTTCGATTCCTGGCTCCTC
>JAUMHL010000029.1:5669090-5762317 GCA_032362345.1 Sandelia bainsii | reverse complement strand
GAGAAGCAGTGTAAAGCGCTTTGAGTACCAGTAAAGGTAGAAAAGCGCTATATAAGTGCAGACCATTTACCATTTACCATTTACCTGTGTCTTGAATCTGTGTCAATCCCAAAATGTTAATTTAAGGATGCAAGCTAACTTCAAGTATTCAGAACAATAATGCAAATTCTTAACATTAAAGATACTGTAATTACTGTATCCGATGCACACAGTCACAGTTTAGACAGACAGATGGTTGTGTTGTAGCAGGGTTGTTATGTGACATTACTCACAAAACAAACAATGTAAGGGCACTTAAGGAGGTAAAGATTTTTAAAAAACTAAAAACTTTAAATATAGTGAACCTGGCATTGTATTCTAACTGCATATATACAATTAACAGTGATATGCCGTGCACCTATTGAGGCTAATTTGAGACTGTGTGGCAGGATATTTGCTGATTGTTATCTTGTTGAGAAATGATAGTTTGATATGACACAAAGCATGTTTAAAACATGATAAATGTATGATAAAAGCACTTATTTATGCCCAAATTAATCACTCTTGCCATGTTTTTTGTTGACAGTGTTCTGGTTTATGTTAATCGAGAATATACAGGGTGAGGAAAACCAATCTCAACCCACTACTGACTAGCTTAAATTACTGTAAGTATCTCTGCCTGCCAAACCAAAACATTATGTTTACATACAGATTTTCCATGTAACGTTAACCCACCTGTTAAAGCTGTGCACTCCCTTCATTTCAGAGACTTATTCACAAGGCAGCAAATGAAATACAGCAAATGCCAGCAACCAAAAAAAAGCTGCAAAGCTTACAAATGGGGAAATGAAGTGTCCTGACAGCCCAGAGAAAACGGAAGGCCTAGCTAGTCGGCTAACGTCATGCTACTCCTAAGCTAACTTTCACTACAGCTACAAGGCACCGGCAGCACTATCACTTCCACTGCAAAGGCATCTTTTTAGTCTTTTTCTTAATACCATTCTGTAAAAAATGACTGACTCACTGCCTCCTTTTTAAGCTACAAATATCCATAAGCACCAGCGGCAGCCAGGACAAACCGAAAAGACCCCCGCAAGCAAGCAGCCCCACCGCCCTGTGACTAGATACTAACTCCCCACTGCGCCTCAACAAAAAAATATTATTTCTTTTTGTGCCCGGCCGCCTAACCGGTGGTGAGATGTAGAATGACAGCGGGTTCAGCCAATGAGAAGCAAGATAACCGGCACGATAGCCAATCAGCTGCTAGGTAGGCGGGCGAAGACCGTGACAGTCACATGACAGATTGTACAAAGATTAACGATGGGAAATAATTTGGTTCTGCTCAGTTTTTGATCATTTCCTTTCCACGGTGCCTTTTCAGTGTGTAGTACGAAGTGTTTTTTGTTTATTGTGATGTTCAGTGTCATTCTGTCTGTTTGTTTCAAGATCTTTACATGCTTTTTTTATGTTATGTCATGTGTATAAGTTATTAATTTGCAAAATATGGCTCAAAAAGACAAAAGCAACACAACGCCGCTGCCTTTTTGGTTTTTATTTAACTTATCCATTAACCATTTAAGTAATTAGTTAGGAAATGTATATTTTTGATCTAATTCAGAAATAACTTACAATTCATGTTGTGTGATATAGTTACAGCTACAGCAATTTAGACAGATGTGGCATAGTGACCCCCAAAGTATTTGATCAACATGACAGCCTTGTGTCCAGTTTAAACAGTTTTTTTTTTTTTAAGTATATATACGTATGTCATCTAACACTCAATTACAGATATGGAGTTTGTAAATCTGACATGTGTATTGCATCACATTATCATGGACAGAGACATATGTAATTCTAGTGGTTCAACAGAAGTTGTTGTTGACCTGATGTTGCAGCAGACGAAGTGTCATAGCCAGACACACACACACAGTTTCGCCCTACAGTCCAGCTACACAATAGCACTGTAACTTGATCAGTGACTCTTTGACATAGTGTTTATGTAACAACCAACTGCAATCCTCAAGCTTAATGACGTTCAATCTGTACTCTCCTCAGTGACCGTGGCTGCACACAAGAAAGAAATTACCTGAGTGTGTTTCTCTTACAAATACTTTATTAGAAATACACAAATGTTGAGTGAATACTGCAATGTCAAATAAAGGTATCTGGGCCTTTGTGGTAGAAAAGCTGTACTAGTAGGAGCAGAGAATGGGATTGATCCAGATGAAGAGAATGAGCTCATTGTCCATGTCGGGGTTTTAAAGAGGAAATTAGCACAGACGATGAGAGAATGCCAGAGGCCATATGTCAGGGGACAGTATCTCCTTGTTTCTGGCTTCAGTCTGCTTTTTCCCCATGCTGCTTCGCTAACACCTCTAATGTGATACAGACCTAAGAGCTGCAGGTTGGCAGCAAGTCACAGTGGCTCAAGATGACTTCCTGTCCTGGCCGTAAAGAATCTGTGTCTGACTTGCACTCATTTAGACTCTAAATGGACTCTCATGTTACACAGCCAACGTGTAGTTTATGTACACAATGAAATATTCATTTTGTTTTCAAGGGTTAAAGCTTGTTTGATTGTATAGTTACAGAACTCCCCTGATTTAGCAGCACACTCCAATAACACCATGACATTGTCAGTTTCACAATGGACTGCTTTAAAAGTGCAGTAAAAAATAGAATCTATGCAGCAGATCCAGAGATATTGATATTCTACCCATTCTTCTTGCACCTCAGAACCTTCATTACCCACAATGCCACTCAAACAACCAACAGTTTGGTCAGAGATTATTGTAATAACAGAGAACCAACAGAGATGAGAAGCAAGCTACAGAGGTCTGGGACACTAACTTGTTCTGACTCAACAGGCCAGGATTTTTTCATTTTCAAACTTGCAGCCTTTAAACCCAACCAACACGGAATCAAGCCAGCGAACTCAAGCTCTTGGGGACATCTAATCGCAGCCACAAAGGTCTGTCCTGACAGTTTTGTTTCACTTTATAACACATTTGGCAGCATTTCAAAGAGCAGACTTGACAATAGGACAACTGAGAGCTGTGTCATGCCCTGCAGATATTCTGTCTGTCCCTGTTTACTTCAGTGGCAGCCTGTATGTGGGACAAATCCAAGCTGTTTTGATGTAGTCTCCTGGGCAGCACCCGTATGTGCTGCTCTTTAACTCTGATCTGCACATTTGTATTGTCAGTCAACAGAAACTTGAAAATGAGATTGTCGTCACCATGTCCAGACTCACACAGACTGTTTACACTCAATATCTATTTATTTATTACCCTCATCAGTAATGTGACATCGTATCCTTTTCAGAGCAGCGTGCAGGGCAGTTTTATTGAGCGCAGCGCTAATGTGACTGTACCTTTATTAGCCTGTGTGCTTCCGTGACATCACTTACTATAATACCCTACACAGCTCCAACCAGCCTCAACCTGGACATAGGTCAAATCAGTCAGAATAACTGAAAACAGCTACTGTATGTGGTGGTCAATGGAATGTAAAATAGTAAAAGCCAATGTTAGGGGCATTCGTGTATCAGTTGCTAGGGCACTTGTCTATGAACCCCGGGGTTGGTGGTTTGATTCCCAATTCCCCCCGATTCCTGACTGTGTGGAACATGTTGAAGTGTTCCAGGACAAGACACTGAACCCCGAACCCTTGGCACTGAAAATGCAACTACCTGTGCACAAGAACTGCCCAAGGGGATTAATAAAGTATCAATTATCATAATTAAAAATATAAAAAGTATGGGATTTTAATTTCTTGGATGTTTTATGGGACTTTAATTGTTCTGGCCAACTGTTGTGGAATTTAGTGCATAAATGTGACATATGAAATGTTAGGAAATCTACGGATAAATGTTGGAAGAATTAAAATTTTTGTTTTTGGGCTGACAACGGAGATTTGTGTCTTTTCTTTGCTCACTGTAGGACACAGGATTTACATCTCTGTTTCTGTCTTCGTTTAACAAAGGATGCATGATGTCAATGTTTTTTCTTAATAAACATTTCTTCATTATGGTAACATATTGTATTTTGCAAGTCACAAGAATGGTAATACTGAACCTAGCAGTAAAATGTCCACATAACTTATTTACTTTGTATTACATATATTCCATTTGATGAGAATTTGGCATTAAGTATTCATCATGGACCTTATCTATGGCGTCCACACACCAGTTCCTCATTTTCTCATCTAGCCACAGCACATAAATCCACTCGTTGTTACCAAAGTGTCTATGTTTCACCTGCCATGATAGTCCAGCCTTTCAGCTGCTTCTAATTCAGCTTCCAGTGCCTGTTTCAGTGCTGTTTCCTGCTCGGCCTGATTCTAAATTTGTTCATTGACCCTTGCTTCAAGTAAAGTGCCTTTGATTCCTCCCTCCTGTTGCCAAGAAAAAAAAAATGAAAACACCACACTGATGAAGAAAAAGTAGCAGAAAGTGATTGGGGATAAGGTTAAGCAGATTCAGAATAGATGTGAACCAGGTCGGTCTGTGATTAAAACCCAGAAATACAATAAGACAAAAACTATATTGAAGGTTCTCGCTGACAATTCAGGGGTCTGATGTCAGACTTATGTTGTCTGGCGCAATGTCACATGAGGATCAGCAGAATGCTGCTAACCTGGTTTCAATGTCCTATACTTTACCTCTCAGCTCCTCAACTCAGATATGTAGTTTTATACAGAGAGCACAAACTAAAAATCCCGCACAATCATTCACAGGAAAAGACAACAAACTATGATAAATACTGAAATACTCGTGCACGACTGAAGCAAATATGTTGCTGTTACTGTAACAACTTCTGCAGGTCTTGTAGGATGTACATATGCTACAGGGAGGAATGCTTTTAGAATAAAAGAGGCTTTTTGTACACACGTGACACAGGGTTAAACAGATTTGTAATTGGTTTTCAGTTTCTTGGTAAAATGCATTACCCACCCATAGTTTATCGCTGATGGGGAGGGTAAGGAAACAAATATGGTGGAAATACTGTATGTCAACTATGTAGACAAGTAATGAATATAAGTGTAAAAACAGTAGCAGAAACCAGTCCTCAACACTGAAACAGAGGTACTTAATAAGTACAGAGTCCAGATTTAAATTAGTATCGACCTTAAATACAAAACAACAGGTTATTGAGGTTAGGAGCTTTGCTGCTGCAGTGTTTTGCCGTATTCAGGTTAATTAATCTTGCAGCTAACGAGCTGAGCCTAGCGTGCTCTATAGTGGAAAGCACACAGATACTTCAGGCCGAGGATTACAGAGTACAGGAAGCATGTCTGCCTTCCTGCACTCATCTTAAACCTCAGTGTCACAGAGACGTCTACCCTTTGATTGTACGACAGAGGCATTTCATATGGATACACAATCAAATTTAAATATATATAAGTATAAAAGGCTTCACTTCTCCTGTTTAAATTGTGAGGCTATCTAAAAGTCAGTTGATACTTTACAGTAACTATTATTTGGTCAATCATGGAATTGTAAAATATTTGAGAAATTAAAAGGGGAGAGCAAAACAGTTGAGTCAGTTGTAACTTCTTTAAATTAAGACCTAAGTTGTTACTATTACATAATGTGTTCATCAACTTTTTTACCAAGCTTTGCAAACTTTAAATAGAAAAACCTTCGCCCAATTTTACAAATAAGATCCTTTTACTGCACATTTCTCAGAAGCAGGATTACGCAATTCTTCATCCAGGTTTCTGTCTACGTTTGCATTAAGAGTCCTCAGAACTATAGTTCTGAGACATCTATTTCTGTTGGGTGTTGGCAGCACAAATTGAAGTTGTAATCACTGTCTGCTGAATGCAGAATGCATGAAACCAGCGCAGATAGTTTCTTTATTAACCAGCAAAAACAGATTCACTGACTGTATAACCTGTCGTTATCGTACTTTTTTTATTACATAGTAGCATTATTTCAGGTACTGTATGTGTGTGTGTGTGTGTGTATTTCTGGGAGGACCAAGGCCCAGATGCAGAAAAAATAGTGGATGGATGCTCAGAAAAAAACTGTTACAGTAAAGGTTGACATGCTAATGCAGACAAAACCCTGATTAAAGTGTTAGAACAAAATATATAGACGAATAGTCAATTATGGCCATGTTTCACATTTTGTGGTTAGCTGTTTTTACATTACATGCCATGGATGGTAGAGATGGGAAAGGTCCCAGGTAAATGACATACCAATGTTCACGTCACCAAGGTACTGTGGACTGACAATATATAATATCATATCCATTAAATTTTGGGTTAATTATGTTGACCAGTTAACTCGGGCTACCATGAGGCATCCATTTTTGTCTGGTTGTCAGCATTACACACAAGTACAAGGACATTACCCTGTGGCCTGGTGATCATTTGGTCTGTCTTGAACAGTCAACTTGACCATTGATGAAATAGCAGAATGAACTCATGGACCTTTCAGAATCCACACATCGCCACTACTCACTCTCGCTGAAGTGTCAAAAATTCTGTATTAGGCGACACGTAGCAACTTAAAAAGAGATGGGACCTGGCTGCAGACGCTGCTAAATGCTTCAAAACAAGTGACACATTTGCCAGTCAGGGAACAGGTCACTCAAAAACACTAAAAACACACACACATGACCTAGCCAGCAATGTGAGCTAAGTAACAAATAACAGTGTGACATGAAGAACCTGTAGGCTACATAGTTTGTGTGTCTTACATCTTTGTAGAGGATTTACAGTATATAGTCACGATGAGTGCAACACAGTCATGACACATTTTAGCAAAAAAATAGTAAACCTTGACTATGGACTATGGACTCAGCCATGCCACATAGCCTAGGGAACGTGCACACACTGTGTAGTGAACCAGGCTACAGTAACGCAAGTGTATAAAGTGTATTGATGCTTGAATTTAAGGATAATCATTTGAAGATTTTTGCCTAAACAATTAGCGGCCTGGTGGTTTGTGTGAGTGGGGTGGCCTGGAAAGGAGTCAAATTCCTGGCCTGATTTATTGCTTCAGTCCACCACTGGTCACTACCTTATTTTTTAGCTCCATGTTGGACATACAGTAACAGAGAAAGTTAGGTAGTTGCAGATGCATTTGAAAGGTCCACTTCTGAGTGCATTGGATGTGAAAGCAACTTCTCAAGATTTAATGAGCAGTCATGTACACCAGTAACACCACTGTAGGTTTATGTCAACTGTACTCTGTTTACTCACTGAACACAGCTTTATCGTGTGCTTCAATCTAGTATTCATAACACCTTGTTTGCTCTTTCTACAGACTTGATATAATATCTACACTTGAGTAATATAAGTGATATGAGAGATAAAGGAAAACCATTTAAAAGCTTTAACCTTTTTTTATGTTCATTATCTGTTCATCACACTTATTGAAATGTGAAAGACGACGAATAGATAAACGTAAGTGGAGCACTGGATCAACTCCTGTTTGGAGGTGGTGATTAAAGACACTATAAGAAACTGGACATGACAGGTCACGACCTCCAGTGGAGCACTTTCAACCATCTGTCTGCACCTTTGACAACCACATTCATGCACATCACACTTCCTTAAGTTGCACATGAGTGACTGTTCATCGTCAAGACTTAACTGAATGTGGATCACTAATCCTTGAATGGGAGCCAGTTGAAAGCAGAGGTGCATTGCTTTCGACTGAGACTGATAATAGTTTTATCTACGTGTTGGAGAAGAGGAACAAAGTCCAATGACATCATTCACTTGTGTTGTAAAGGGTTATTTAAAATCAAACCAGATGAGCCACAGACTCTCTGTATGTCGCCCTAACTCAAATCTTAATCCTAAACCTCTCTCCCACTCAATCTGTGAGCACAGCACAACACAACACATGAGGAATGCCCTCTTTATTCCTTGTGCTATATCAGTTGTGACATTTCTTCTCCAGAGCAGACTGCAAGGTTTTGGCTTTGAGATCCTTGAGATAAAGAGGGATTTCACCTGTATATACACAGCACTTAAAGGCATCAACATATGTCATTCCCCCTTACCGTCTAAGTCTGGTCCTGTGTAGCTCAAATCCAAGCATTGTTCCACAGAAAAATAAGGAATTGTAAGAAGAAATGTATGTACAAAAAAGTGTCAGGTATATACAAAGGTGAGTCCTGAGTCTTGCTCAGACCATTGTGCTTTTCTTCTCTCTGAAGTCCGGGTGTGTAGGCTCGTGGTAGGTTGTGATCATGTTAGCCGTGTCCCACCTTCCTACCGGGGCCGGAGAGCTCTGCATCACCACCAGCCGGATGGGAGACTGTGTTGGCTGTGGGTCTGGAGCATACTCCTTGGTGGGATCTTTGCCTCGGCAGTCGTACATGATACACGATATCAAGAAGACCAGGAGCAAGATAACATAGCTGGCGATAAGGATGCAAAGGTTCAAAGTGACGGGGTCGATCTCCTGGTAGTTTTCCAGAAAGCCCATGGTGCCTGCTTCATGCTTTGTGGCCCCGGGGCCTCAAAGAACAAGCACCTCACAGGAGGGCAAGGTAGAAGGTATGAACAGCCGCTATAGACTGAGAAACACTAAACAAGCCTGGTGACAGCAGGGTTTTCTTTCTCTATGTCCTCTTCAATCTGTCTCTCTACTGTTCTCCCCCACTCCCTCTCTCTACCCCCTCTGACTCGCTTCTGTCTCCCACCTCTGCTTCAGATGAGCGCCGTGGATACGTGGCTTTGTGGTAAAAATACTTTAATCCGCGCTATTCGTCCAACCTTGAATTTCTGCTCTCAGCGGCTCACCTTAATAACTTAAGATTCATCTGTAACTCAGAAACTGTGGCAGATTCTGTTATATCATCTGCTGGCAAGTTAATTACTGTGTATTTGACGTATTTGAATGCATGTTTGTGTGGGAGCATGTGTGTCTGTGTGTGGTGTAATCTTAATCTTGATTGTGAGTGCAGATTGACGGAGGAAGCCATCTGGCTAAATTGAGGCCAGAGAGCTTGACTAAAAAGCTACTCAGAAAATGCTAACAGATATGCTAACATGCTAAAGATTTAATTAAGCTCACGACACATGGAGAAATTCAATATTTTTCAAAAATAAATCTGAATGTAATTCTGCTCAACATGCAGTCCAGACAGATTACAGCAGCCCTTTCCCTCTGTGTGACTCCTGGCTATAGAGGAATTAGAGACAGGATTATCACGGTGGACAGAAAACTCCTTGGGTTTATAATCTCTATCGATGCATGACAACCTACGCCATGTGTGCAAGTCCATGTTGGTGTGGATTTGTGTGGAGGTGGGAATGTGCCTTTCAACAAGTCGTTTGTGCTGTGCATTTATTTGGCTGCTACTGTTAATGTGAGGATGATGGACAGCAGAGGGCAGCAAGTAGCAATGTTAAAGAAGTAGCAGAACTTCTGAACTAGCAGAGCTGGAGGGTGACAGGGCGCACAGATACATTTAACAATTTAACACTGACATTTGGACATGACAAATAAAAACAGCATAATCACATCGAAAAGGCTTCCTACCCATCTTGTAAACTTTTCTTTTGCTTATTACATTTTAAGCCCCTTCCACTGCGATAAATTACAAATTATGTCTTTATGTAAATTAAAGTAATTGTGAAAGGGAGTGTGAGTGGAGTAATCACCCTTAGTTTTAATTGTTTGATCAACTGCTGTTTTCAAGGTCAAGAAATAATTTTTGCAGGCCAACAATACACGTGCTCAGAATAATCAAAAGTTTGGAAATACAGTCTTGTGACAACTGACTGCTCTGTATCTGCTGTCGAAAACCATGTGATATACTAATAAACAAGACAAAGTCTGTTTCTCATCTTTGACAACTTCAAGTCTTTAATAAATTTCTAAATAAAAAAAGATATAGTATGTAATTTCTTTCAAATCATGTGGAGAGGTGCTGCTGAAGCCTCCTGTGACCCTGACACAATGAATAGCCCACCAGCAGTGCAGAGATTTTTGTTTATAAAAGTTTTTTAGCAACTCACCCTTCTAACCAATCAGAGAATTTAAATAATCATTAAATTATTATTATTATAGTTTTCAAACTTTCTTATTTGTTGTTATTTTACAACAACGGCTTGTCATTATGAAATTAAAATTCAGTAACCTATAATTAGGTTTCGTGTCATGATTATGAAGCTGCATATTGTAGCTTTAAGGTTTACAAACTAATATATTTTCACTAAATCAAATCAAATGACCAGGTATAATGTGAAAGTTATTGCTTTTACTTTGACAGATCCACTGAATTATCACCACACTCTGCAGTTTCTCTTTGCTAACATTTTAGTCTCTTTCAGCTCATTGTTTTGGTTTCTTGTGTTTCGTGAAATCGAGTGATACTGGCTTTATTCAGGCATTTAGAGTTTTCACAGTGCTTCAACAACTTATAAACCGGCCGGCATCACTCTGTCAAACATGATGTTTCCTGCCTCCTGCTGTATGACAGTGAGATGTGGGCAGCAGATGTACACACTACATCTGCAGACACAGAATGACCTCACTCCTCTCCTGATCTTTAGGCCTGTAATCCCTCTATATGTTCAGGAAACTGATGTCAGAAGCAAACTGCTTGACCCTGCTCCTGCCCGACGTCCACACAGCTCCTCTGGCCTCAAGATGAGAACTGATGGGGAGCGGGGTTGGTAGGGTGACGGATCATCTGTTGGTGAAAAATGATGACATCTGTGTGTCACTGGTCCTGGTCCTGCTCCAGAAGTCGGCGTCTGGACGAGTCAAAGTGCACTCTGCACACTACAGACAACGGCATCATTTCTATTTTGAATATTTTCATAACAAATGTCATAATGCGCAATCAGTGAAACTGCTTTGTAATATATGCTGTAAAACTGGATCAGTTTCTTTCTTTCACATCAAACATTGATAGCTCCGGGGGACATAACTCTGTCTAATGCACAATACACGCCTCATAAAAACAATTTATGATTCTTCTTTTAAAAAGGCTGCAGATGATGTATCACACCACAGGGAACGTGCAGAAGATAAATAATGACAGTTATTCTTTTTGTTTGAACTTGGAAGCAAAGTGGTTTGGTTTGGAAATCATGTGCTCATTTTTGTGAATCGTGACAACTATAGATTTGTCACTGTTGCTGGCTGCCAGGAAAAGTATTTCAGTGGTGGATTGATCTCTCAAACTATGTTTGACAAGATTTATTATAATATTGAAGGGAAACTCTAATGATTTTACACAACATCTTCCTTTACTGAATAAACATTAAGTCAAACAAGTCTATGCAAGGTTTAAAAGAAAATTCAGAAACACTGGCACCTTCAAAGACAAAGTAACAACACTGTTTGTGCAAGTATGCATTGTAACAAAGATTTAAAGCTCTAAAAACACCAACAATTCAGAGGAAGAATGAGAGGGTGTTTCTGTCCTGGGGATGTTTGTGTTGTTGTGGTGTTGTGGAACGATTAGTTCAGAGGATGTAATAGGTTTGTCTGTGTGTATACCAGGCTTCTTGGGTGGAGTTTCTCCTGCTCATATCTTGGAGATATAGATCTTCCCCAGCGCCAGACTCTGGTGCCAGGGAGTCCAGCGGCCTCGGTGGGACGTGGAGACCGACAGCAGGGACAAATGGGGAAGGATGTGTTCCTTCAGAAATCCTTCAGAAGACTCTGTGAGCTGAGGAGAGCTCTGCTTTATATTTGTTCTCAACTTGGTGTTCATTTTCAGAGTGAGACTGAGTCTGTGAACCTTTCCTCAGTCTGACCTCAACTCTGCTCCCACCAGCCCAAAAACAAATGAGAAGCAAGAAACAAGCCATGTTCCCCTGCTGTGGCCATTTGATGTTAAATGTAAACAGCATTAACATCTATGAATTTGGTTGTAATGCATAAATCTTTATCTCAAAGCCTGGGTGACTGGATTATTCTATAACTTAAAATAAGATAGAACATGGGTCAGTTGAATATTTGTTATGCAGTTGTTCTTCAATGCTACTAATACCACTCTCCCCCAAAACATTTTACCATACTTCAAACTCTGCACAGGAGAGTCAAAATTGACACAAGTAAAACAGCAAAAATGCCCACATGAGTACATGAGAGTACATGAGAAAATACCTCGCAAACAAACTAAAACACATTCACAATTAAACTAGATTAAGTAAAATAAACTTTTTGTATTTAGTAGTCAATTAGATCACTTGAAAATACTCAATCTGCAGCATTTATTAAAAAAGATAACAAATGAAAGACGTTAACAGAGGCAATGACCACTCATTTTGGCAAATTTTGCTGTGACAACTATGAACCCCCTTAAACCTCCCAGCCCCTGCTGCCCCAAACCCCTCCTAATTGGGGCTCGATCTAGCTACTGTGTGACTACTGGATACTGTAGTTAGGGCATTCATTTAGCTACCTGTAACTGTCATACATAGGCCTTTAGTCCAACGAAATACTTGATTTTAACCATGCATTTGCTCATGCAACACGGTGCTCTTCATAACCTGTGTTGATTTGGAGCTGTTGTTGGTCAGGAATCATTAGGCCCAGAAACATAAGAAAAAAACAAGGAGATGGGAGCGTCAATAGTCATTTTTGCCTGATACCCCCAGTATAGGATCACCACTGGACATTAATACAAATAACATAAAAGACCTGAAAAATCATTTAAAAATACTGGTTATGTGCAAACCTTATGTCATGCATTACGTTCACAGTACTTTGATTTTGCTTAAATAAGTAGCTGTAAAATGCTGCTTCTTGTCTAGTGTACATTTATGTGAGGGTGAAGGCTCAAAGAATAAAAGCGTTCTACCCAACAGTGCGAGGAGCTTTGTTTTTTCTGATTTAGCTTTATTCCTGACTTACATCATTCATGTTCAAAAACTGCCCACTTTCCACCAGACTCTTATAACTTCAAAATCATGAAACATCTTGATATTTGAAATTATTGTGGCTTTAGCAACAGTAGAACAGTTAAGTGACACTGAAGGCAAAGGTAAGATTACAGACTTGACAGAATAAAATGTGAGGAAATACTTCTCGGTTTCAGGTTACCATCCATCATTATTCCAGCATTTTGCACGAGGTCAAAGAGAAATATTGTTCAGTCTGAGCCGGCCTGCAGGGCAGAGGGCTCTGGGAAGAGGGAGGTGACATGATTAATGTGATCCTATCTGTTGTGTCTTTAAACTGTTTGAGTTGCTGCAGAGATATTCCATGAGGTCAGCATGGAGGTGCTGTTACACAACCAGGACACAGCTGAGGGAAGCTCCGGCTGTACCTCTAACTCACTCAGAGACATTGTATATAAGGACTGTGTCTGTGTCAGAAGTCTTTATATACATTTGTCCATTGTTTATCTAAACAAAAAAGGAAAACTGAGCCAAAAACTGACATGTAGTTCTTCTTTTGATGTGACTTATATATATATGTATATATTTATTGAGTATACAATATTATATAGAGCTGTTTCAATGGTATAGCTTTAATATTTATGATTCCTCAAAATTACAAAATCTCAGGTATTAGGTGTCAGACTGCTGGGTCAGTTCATGTTTTCTCCTGTATGTAAGCCGCGTGGAGACTTATGATGACGTACACTGAGTGAGCTCATCTCAAAAACGAAGAAGAAGACTGGACGAGGGTGGGGTCATACCCCTCAGACAGCAGCGAGTGACAGACGGGCCGAGGATCTTGTAGATCTGATAAAGGCCCAAAGAGAGCCCTTTCCTTCCTGAGTGCTAGACTGTTTGTATTACAGCATTCTGTGTCTCTTCTTCTGGGTGTGGGAACCTGAGCCTCCCAGAGTTCGTGGTTTCCTCTTGTCAAGGACCCAGTACTAGCCTGCCCGTGTATCTTTCTGCAAACTAAACAAAATAAGAGGATTTTACAGAGCATAAAAAATATGCTCATCTCAAATACACATAGGTCCAGTCAAAGGTTTGGACACACCTCCTCAATCAGTGCTGTTATGCAGTGTCCATTAATACTGAAGAGACTAAACTATATAAAAACACGACATGAAATTAAAAGCAGTCAATGTTTGCTTCAATGACAGCTTTGCACAATGGAGGTAATATCTTAACCAGCTGTGAAATGAGTCAGGAAAAGAAGACCAACAGTTACCTCTGCAGCAGAGGATACGTTCATTAGTATTACCAGCCTTGGAAGTCACCAATTAATCACTTCATACAACCATTGTTTGTTTTTCAACAGGATAGTGATCCGGTTTGGGATGAGTTAGACCACAGAGTGAAAAAAAAGGGCTCAGCATATGAGGGAACTCTTTGAAGACTAGTAAAATCATTCCAGGTGAGAAGACAATAGTGTTCAAAGCTGTTATCAAAGCAAATGGTGCCTACTTTGAATAACCTCAAATTTAAACCATGTTTTGCTTTGTTTACACTTTTATTTGCTTACTATGCTTCATAGGTGTTAATTCATAATTATGAGTCTTAGTTTTTAAGGAGAAGTAGTGTTCAATATATTATTAATAATACCATTCTGCATAATGAGTACTTTTTGGTACTTTAAGTATATATTTACTGATGCAAATTTTGTACTTCTACATAAGTAACTTTCTACTTCAGTAAAATATCTTAAGGCACTGTAAAAATCGAGCTTTGTACCTAAGAACAAGAGAAGAAGGAGAAAAATACCAGATCACGCATAAGCACACTTTATAAATCAATCAATCGATCTGTACTGTAGGGACAGACTGAACTACCAGAATCAGTCCACATCAAAGGCAATTTGGATCTTTCTACTGCTGTCTATTTTAAAATAGTCTTAATGGAAAAATACCAGACAAATAGTAATTCATCTTATTAAGCACATTCTCAGCTCACACATTCATCAAAAGAGAAAAAAACTTGACAAAAGTCCAAACTCAACATGAATAAATCTACATTTTAATAAGGTTTAGATTCTAGATTATAGTGCAAATATGTTTTTCCTTTCTTTTGTAAATTAAAGAGCAGTATGTCTCATTGATTAATGGCATATGTTGGCCTCTGTGTGTTTTCTTCCAGCTTTGTCTTGGCCCAAAGACTTGGGAGGTTTCTGTGCTGCAGCCCACATTCACACCCAGTTTAAATCAGCGGGGAGCTGTAAAAGTGACTCCTCAGCATTGTCTCCTGTACATCATCACACCAACAGCTTGAATGCTCTTTCCCAAGCAGCACTCAGAGGAATGTCCCCAACTGATATAAACCGAAGAAACACAACTCCCCCTCAGTGAAGCTGTTTACACTCAGGAGGATCGATGGGGGCTGTGGTTTGGTCTGGCTCTCTGGTTGACCAGGATCCAGGGTGGTGGCCTGCTACTTTATGGGGCCACAACTCTGATCTGTAGACAGCAGAATGAAACTAAATTTTCACTCCTAAAAATCCACCATAAAATAAAATTTAGTCAATTAAATCACACATCAACTACTGTATGAAGTTATGTTTTACTGTAGACCTGCACCACAAGCACATAAGCAAGAAAAGTATAGCATGCATACAACATCACACCACCATTGTAGGTTCTGATTTTTATTTCTGCGTCAGATTTTACATCAGAACCACAACAGCTGCACAACAACTGTATGTGATTGGGCTGCATCATGCTTTTATTATTTTTAAAAAAAGTTTGAATTGGAAATGGCTTTGTTAAACTTGGGTTACTGAAAATGAGAAGATAAAGGAGTACAGCTGAGGCTGATGGAAGTGCTGTTAGTTATTAACAGCTATTTAGTCATAAACCAAAAACATTTTAGACAATTTTGATCTAATAATGGTGCTAAATGAAAAGCCAGAGAATCACAAGCATCCTTACAATTCATCCTCAATTTCAATTTAGTTGATTTGAATAGGACAATGCATATTAATGAACGTACATAAATGTCGTAAAAACACAGGATTTAGCAAAATGCTAGTTTCCATCCGTAGTCCCAGACATACACATGAACACCATAAAAACATAAAACATAAAACCTGTATGTTAAAAAGAGAAAAGGACATAGCAAACATGTTAAGAGTATACTAGTGTTCACACTGCTGATTTTCAATCATCCATGATTTAAGTTTTTTCATCCATGATTTAAGTTTTTTTTTCTCCTCTGGGCACACTGACTATTATGCATCATTATTATTACTATTTCATAGTAATCTATCCAGTATTTGTCAATTATTTCACTCAAAACCACAAATGTCAACTTCATGGTGGTGCTAAAGGAAAACTCATCAAGGTCAGTACAACTAATCATCATTGTCACCATGATGAACGTCTATAATCCTTCTAACAGTTGTGATACAGTCTGGAGCAAAGTCAAAGCTAAGTTAAGATGGAAACCCTCTAGATTTGAAAGTGTCTAAAGCTAGAAGTGTATTGGAAATCCATGCCATCCATGTACAGCACAGCATTTAAATGCTTCATCCTGCCTGCTTACTCCAAACTTACTGCTTCCTTAAGATCCACTGAGTTATAACTCACAATGGACAGTATAATCTGTCACTGTTGCCATGAAAACCATGAAACTTGAGGTCAAAAAACAACACATGAAAAAAGTGACATCTGATTTGATTTGTTTGTAAGGATAGGCCTAAATTGAATTAGCTTCATGCTGTAACAGAAACAGACACATATGGGACTGATTGCCTGCCCTAATCTTATCAGATGTGGCAGTGCAAAATGAATAGTCATTCAAAAACTTGCGTAAGCAGTATTTTTACTGGCCTGTAAGTGGGCTTTTCAATGCTGAAAGCAAGATTAATACGTGTAGATATTGTTATATCAACTGTGCATGAAGCGGTGGAACAGACATGCAGTTCACGTGCAGTTTGAGTTTCAAGGTTTATGAAGCTCGCACAGGAAAGTTTTAGCTTCACTAAGTAGCTCAGCTGTTCAGATGCAAAGGAAACCAAGTGCTGTGAAGAGGCTACTTCCCATGACATCACTGTGTTTGTTAAACGACCCCTGAGAAACACCTTCTCATTTCCTCCCCAAGCCAGTCAAATGATTTACTTAATTTACAGATGGCGGAAAAGGTTTATGGTTGCCAAGACTGTCCTTCACACACACCAAATTAAAAAAAGAAAGATAACAATCACAAAAGAGTGAGCTGCAGGCAGACGAATGACAGTGTTCCACATTTTTGGGAGATATATGAAAAATCCTCTTCTTATCATAATAATAATAATAATAATAATTGATCCCCTTGGGGAAATTGTTGTTTGGACAGCTGCTAGACCTGTGTCAGCAGCTGTTATCATGTTCTTCTTTGTTGATGATAGTTGATCTGGATTGTGGTCCTACTCTATAGCACTAATGATTTTGCCCAAGGAACATCCAACACTGTTTTCATTTAGTTTGACATGTTTTAAAGGACCTTCTCATAACAAGTAATGAGCTAATCTTTTATTAATAAACACTCCTGTGACTCTATTTCTCAAATCAGTGAAGTAGGTGCTGCTGATTAGGAACAGCCTTTCTGTCTTCCATCTACATATCTAATCACTCTTCTACACTGGGAGGATGAATAAGAGGGCGACACATTGGCCATGCATGCAATTTTCCCATCTTTTGCAAAGCATGTGAGTCAGAAGAGGCGATTCCAATCGTAATCCAGGGAAAAGCCAAACAAACTGCACGTAAAAGAAACAGTCCCAGTGTAAGTCAGATTCAACTAAGAGGTTATGATTTTCTCCACACACATATGGACCAAATCATTCGTAATGCGTGATGGGACTGAGAACAGGGTGTTAACTTTCCTTTTGTTCTGTCACTTCTGTGTTGTGGTAAAGAAACCTCCTTCTTCCCCTGCTGTTGACTCAAACTTTTTATTGTACTAAAGAGTACAGAAATGAATGAGACGTGGTGTAGCAGTGAACTAAATGGTCAGATAAAACGATGAGCTGTTATTTTTTTCCGAAAATCTGCATACAAAACATTTCTGTTATGAATAAAATTAAATACAATCACTTTTATGATTAAATTGACATGTATTAGGTTCTAAAAACTATCATCTGTAGACCAGAGATTGTTAAAATATGCTTCTAGGTGGCTTCATTCATCCCATACTCTTAAGGAGGAAAAGATATCAAAGGACAATGTTCAACAGTATTAAACCCCTGGGTTTAATTAGGAAGTGAGAGGTCACTGCAGAAACAATAGAAAAGGGACAAGAAAGAAACACAGAATAAAACAATGATGTAATTTATTGGGAAATTAAAACTGCTGTCTCAGCAGTTTTTGATTAAGACTATGCGTGTGAACTCCAAACACCTTTTCTATACACTTAAATAAACATGGATGAAATTTGGCAGTAGTACCTGAGATGTTTTAGTAATCGAAATACCTTTCAATACTTTTTTTACTAATGCTTCATGAAAGGAAATCCAGACATTAAAAGGAAATTTAAAGATGTGCATAAAGTAGCTGCTTCAACATGTTGTAGACAGTTGTATAAGTGAATAAGTATTGTCACATTTTGTTTGCATGCAAAATTCTTCAGAAAGAGAAACTTTAAAAATTGACTTGAACTCTGGTTGCATTTAGCACGTAAGATGTCTGATGTTGAGTTCAAATAGATTTTAAACATTTTTAGTCTATAAAGCTGCATTGGTTGGTTTTGTTTGGCCACTAGAGGGCGCGCAGTCTTTACAAGATTATTAAGGCTACCATGTTAGCATCTAAATGTATTTATTCCTAAATACAAAGAGAAAAAAAAAGTTATCTCAGTTGAGTTATGTTTGTGTCCATCTAATACATGTAAATCCAATGTTCACTCTCCTTTAGCTGTGGACTAATACTTTTGTTGTTAAATGCTAAGACTGAAGTAAACTGAACTGAAGTAAATTAACCATTCAACCCACATTTGCTAAAGCTAAAGGAGTCCAGATCTGCAGCTTTAAAAATGACCATAACATCAGATTAACAAAGGGAACAAGCTGTAATGCAGACATTCAGATGTTTTTGTTTTTTGTAAGAGAGATAAGTTTAGGTAAATCTTTGAAAGAGAGGATATCTTAGTAAAGTCATATTGGAGATAACCCTTTACTCCTGTTGAGGTGGAACTGACTGTCAAATGGGAGGGACTGGTCAGGAAGAGCTTTCCCTTTATTTTGTGGTGGAATTAGGGCAAACCAAGCTCCTCTGGGACAGTGGGCAGGCAACACTTCAGAAACTCCTCTGGCAGCACATGAAAGACATGAAAAACAGCATGTCCTGAGGAGTTACTGACCACCACTTTCACACTGGAACATACTGCTGGCCCCCGTTGTGCTAAAGGCAGAGGTTTTGCACTTTGGTTTTAGCTATAAATGGTGTCCTTCTGCACTTTTACATTACATTTCTTGTGGGAGAGGTTTGTCATAAAGACACAATATAACCCAAAAATGTAGACAAAGTGTAGAAGACAGCAGGCACACAATAAAGAAAATAACTGGCCTTATCCTTTCATGTTAAGTGCATCATCATATTCCAGCATTTCACTAAAACCTCCTCGGTTCAATCAAAACATGCTAAGTGATCACGGAGCCGACACACCTCTGCCGGCAGGAAGGAGCAGAGTTGATGTGTGACACTTAGAAGCGTATCACGGATACAGTTTGGCTCACCTTTATGCCCAGTTCTGACTCTGAAGTTTAACTTCCTTCCACTGTGCAGTGTCCCCTTCTGTGGAGCTTTAGTCCAGAATGAAGCAGCAGAAACACGCACAGATCCCTGCTGCTGTTGCACAGCTGTTGTTCAAGTCTGCAAAGCTCATAGCAGATTCATATGTTCTCACAACACAGCATATAAACAGTACAGCACAAAAAATAGTGCCATTAATATTATTTTACTCATCAATTCATTTCAGTTAAGTACATTTAACAGAAAAAATCAGTATTAGGTGTGGCCACTTTTTGTCTTTAAAACAGCACCACTTCTCAGGTAGGCTGTTGCAGACGTCTTGAAGATTTCGCCACTGTTCTTGGGATTCAGTCTTTCTTCATTTTCTTTTTGTAATACCAGGCTGACTCAGTGTTATACCAGGGTTATACCATCTCTCTCAAGGCTCCTTCTTCTTGTGACTCGGACTGACATCGCCAACAAAAGAGGACTTATGTGGAAAAACCTGGATAAAATCTCTTGAATTCAATTATGATCTGTCCGTGTTTGTTCCTCCTCCAGCACTAAAGAACTCTAGAATAAAATTCTGACAACACTTGGCATCTCTATGTTTCAGGTTGTACCAGAAAATGAATGTCACAGCTGGTCAGAAAGCTGTCAGGTCACGTCTGTTTCATCCTGTGCATGCTGTGTCTGCACAGCTGTCTTATTAGAATGAACTGAACTGACCGGGATCCCTGTAAACCTGAGCTCATTATGTTTAATTGGTGTTGGATTTGAACAATGTGCAATCACTTGTGCTGAGGTCTGGAATTTCAGATCCTTCTTCCCTCCTTTGGGCCCCTACTTTCTTTATTTCTTTCCTTCGTGTCTCTTGTTTCTTTATTTCTCCCCTTCATTTCTTCCTTTCTTCTCACTCATTCTTCCCTTCTTTTTGCCTCCCTTTTTTCTTGTTTCCGTGTTGTTCCAGTTTTTCCTCAGTGTTTCCTAATTGCTTATTTTAGTTGCTTATTTTTGTTTGGTTTTTCATCTTTCTTTCCTTCTTTACTTTCCTTCTTTTTGTTCTATCTTTCTTCCTAATTTCCTTCAGTAAAAAAACACAACATATCCTCCATATCTTCATCCATCAGTGAAAATGTACCTTTACCTTAACTAGTTTTCCACTGATACTTGTTTTACATGTTTTATGTAAATTTCTTTTTACTCTGTTGTGTATTTTTCTGTTAGGACTTCTCGGGGTTTATCAATACACTAGCCCAGCATCGTGGAATAAAGTGGTATGACAACCATGTGAGGCACAAAAAGTGACGCACACAGTCCCCGCATGAGGTGCCAGCAGTGTGTAAAGAGACTAAAGACGCTGGTGGAGAGCACCTGTCAAACTTCATATCAAGTCACCCATTTTTCCAGCTTCAGTCTGCTCAGACAGTTTTTTCCTCTAACCTGACAAGCAGGAAGGAGATGCCTTACTGCACCATGTGACACATAAAGCACATACTGAGCCATATGGTAGCAGCCTATAGCTAACTGTGTGTGTGATGGTGGGCTCCCAAAAGTGACAAAGTGTGTTGTAGGTTCTCCTCTGACGCAAGAAAGCCATTTAGTTGTAGTGTCTGGTGTCACATGGATGCATAGCAACGCCAATGCTGCCTATAAATATACTTCCACGTCCAGGCTATTTTAAACCTAACAGGGTCAAACAGGAGAGTTTGACTTCCTTCTGCCATTGGGAATTTCTAACCTGAAATGTTTAATTATCTGCTCTCTGTAACGTCCAGCAAATTAGAGAGCTGCTGGTTATTTCTACGACATATACTATATGGTGAAATTAGTAAGAGTCTTAGTTCAGACAGTCAGTTTGAATACAGATGTGATAGAACAGTATCTAAGAACCATCAAACAGAAAACTGAAAATCAGTTAATCCCCATGTGGCCATGCATATAGTTTCGGCTTTGAAAAGAGCTTGAAAAGAGGAGTTTGGCAAGAAAAATATTTGTTGTCATGATTTTCTACTCACATGTTGCGTCCTTCAGTACATTTTGATGGTTACTTGACCACCTGCTATGATATAAGAGCTGTAATTGTTATTATTTATTATCAGCCATCATATCGCTCTCTGTCTCTCCATTAGGCTGGAACTGTATGGCTCATGTGTCCATCGCATAAGGCAAACATTGTAGATCCTGGCATAATTGGGATACTGGTTCTGGCGAGAAATGTTGCTGTTGAAAAACTGCTGTGAGCACCACAGAGGTAGAGGCAAAAATTGCAAAATCTAAAACCAAAGTCCTCATCATAGACACCCTTAGAGATAAGGAAGAAACATTGTAATGACACAAATTTGTACCACCATGATTATTTATATGGTAGAGTCATTTAATAAAAAATAAAAAATAAAAAATCTAATGAACATTCATTCATTCAACGTTCATTAGATTTTTTATTAAATGACTCTACCATATAAATAATAAACATAAGGTACATAATGTAGAATCTGTATGTTTGTGTGTGACGACTCATACACACCCATGTGCCATGAGAAAAATAATAATTTCCTTCAATTCAGCACTGAAAACAAAGAGCTGAGTCAATAAAGCCCAATAACTCATCACTTCTCAAACTCATAAACTTTCTCTAAGGAATACAAACACTGACGTCAAATCATTAAGAGTCATATTTCCTATAAACATTAAAAGACTGAGAAATTAATCCACATGTGGTAGATGTTTAGAAACAGATAATACAATATAAATACATTGGCTGATAGTATATTAGCGGGAAAAAATTACGGAATAGATCGAGACTTGGGCATAAGTAAAGAGAGGTTTGCACATTGTGACAGAAACATGTTATCTTATATGGATTATGAGAAAATAGGCCCCTGGCCACATACAAGAAGAAGACCCCCTCCCTGACACACACACAAAAAGGCTACAAATGAGATTGTGTGTCAGGTTGTGTGTAGTTATTGTGTATGTCAGCTTTTGGTCATCTTGTGCCACTTTATGATAATGTTGCGTGTTTCTTGGCTGTTTTTTCTTTCTTTGGTATTGTTTTACATCTCTTTCAAACAAGACATATCAATTCATACAAAAGCTGAGGTCCAGGGGCCCCCTAACCTCTCAGGCCCCTGGGTCCATGTCATTCAGTAATCCATTCATGCGTGTAGTATTATTCTTCTCATAGTCTTGCATAAGAATCAAAATAGCTTATTTCCCAAAACAATTCCATTAACTTTTGAATATAGTATCTCTCCCAACAATTCAGTACAGATAAAGCAGATTAATCCAAACTTGTTCTTCTCTTCTTGTGTCATTAACAGTACATGTTGTGAGTATTAATGAGTTTATTAAACCTGACATCCTGTTAACAAGTAAAACATGCAAGTATTTACATCAAAACAAAAATGCTACATTTTTTACAATATGGAAGTAAACTGTGGACAATAAAGTAACCTCCACAATTTTACCATTTTAAATTCTCCCTAAAAAGTAATCCTACTTAAAATGTGGATGCATCGCTTATTGAATTTGTCAAAAGTTTAATATTTAATACTGAATATGATGGTTATGAAAGATCAAAGTGCTTTAAGAGAATACATATTTAAGGTTAGATATTCCCTCGTTGTAGATAACATCATCTGCCATCTAATCGTATGTGATGATATACTGGCAGATTGTAAAGTAAGTACCATACTTCCATAACAGGGAATTTACAATCGTTTCCTGTGAAATGAACAGTAAGTTATTATAAACAGACATGTGCAAGTTGAAACATAGTAAATGAGGCATGAGTGATTGTCCTTGATTTTCCAGTTTCCCCTTCTTTTCCTGGACTTTTCAAACCACAATCCCTCCCATTACAATCAAAGCCGCCACATCCAAGAGCAGATTAATGGGAGACTTCCTTTACATCGCTTCACACAGTGGTAATTCATCTTAATTGTGATACATTCTTTCTGGCTGCGTTCCCAGCTCACCAGATGCCTGACGTCTGTTTGACAAATAAATCCTTTACCATGTCTTCAAAGTGTTAAGTTCCAGGCCTTGAGAATCTAAGCTTTTACAGGTCAGAAATCCAACAGAGGCTGGACATCATCTGCTTATAGTTGGTTCTCCAGCTCCAAACCATCCCAAGATCAGGCATTTTCACACTACAAAAATCAGGATTTGTGTTGTTCATGATTGATATATCAAGAGAAAATACTCCTTTGATTCGTGACCAGGGCGGTTTGGCTCTCGCGTCGCCTTTCCTTCTTCCTCTCCAATCTCACCTTCCAGCAGACAGCGCTGGAGGATAAAAGCACCACCCCAGCAGAGAGGAGCACCAGGCCAAAGTAAGAGATGGTGGAGCCATGTGAGTTGAAGCTGTAAGCCACGGCAGTAACAACAATGCCCGCGATGAGGACCACCACGCCGAACGGGATGATGCAGCGATAGCAGGACAGCTCTGTCCCACCAGTGGCTGCAGTCAGTTGGACTTCATTGACCAGGGGGACATTAACTGTCGTCATGGTGGGTGCAGGATGCACACTGTTGGCCTTCTCTGGGGTCACTGGCGTCCTCATGGTGTCTTTATTAGCTTCTTCTGGCATTGCAGGATGCAGCAACTGTCCTTTAATCAACTACAGATGGTTCCTCAGTGTTGCCCTTTTACCTCTTTTCCTTGCGGGGATTTGCAAATCTAAGTGGAGAAAGCAACCATTCATTAAAGTGAAATCAAAGCAGCAAAGATAGAGAGTCAAGCTTATTGCACAACACTGGACACAGCTTAGAAAAAGGAAAAACAAGACCTCGCAGAGTGCTTGTTGTTCAAATTCAACTCCACATTTCACAATTCAGCACCACACTCTAACCACCACATGCTGCTTTAATAAACCCAAGTAATCTCTTTGCACAATCTCAGCCTCCTCCTGACCCAGACTGAGGAGTTGTCTGAATGACGCAGGACCACTCATCCCAGCACAAGCTGAGACATTCCCTGGAGAGTGCAGGATGTGACATTACGAACTGCGTCGTGAAATGCGAGGAGCTTCGAAATCACCAGTAATTTAACAAGCGTTCATTCTTTCCTGAATGTCTGCTGCACGGAAAGCTGCAGATTCAAGCGCTGAGTGACAATAAGTGGGCAGTAGAGTGTCAGACAGACTTCCAATCAAAAACTTGTTATTTGATCTTATTAATTAGAACAGCAGTACTGCTTTCGTGTAGAACTGTGAAAGATACTGTGACATGCACTATAGCACTATATATATGTGTTTTGGGTGAAATTTGAGAGTTAAAGCAACCTGGGGGGAGTATACATTGTACAATAATAAAAAAAAATACATTAGTGGGTATTTAATTTTACTTTTGTATTCAATATATTAAAATGAAACTAATTGTAAGCCTACAAACTTAAAAATACAATAGCAAAATTCAATATTTGTTCATCATATTTATATCCTGACAGTGTGAAGAAGGTTAATGACAACTTTCTAATACGTTTATTAAAACATATAAGAATTCGTCAGTGGTAGAACGATAAAGAGCACGCTGACATTTATGAAAGTGGCAAGAAACTATCATTTGTATTCATTATTTGTATCAGTAATTTCAGAAAAAAATATAAAAAGTATGACACTGAAAAAAAGAAATCATATCATATAAAGCTCTATCTTTCTTGATACATGCTTTTGGCAAATAAAAAATGTAAGTGAATTGCTGTACAAATAAAATATGAAGGTGGGGCGTGGGGGACACTGATTTGACTCTTGTATTGACTACTGCCCTGCAAGGCATCAGCATATACTGTAAATTTGATAAGTTTCAAGATATTTACAAAGTTAGAAAAGAAAACGAAGAAGAAACAATTTGGCTACATTTTATTATGCTGTATTTTTATTCTTACTTTTCTCAGATAAAAAGATTTTCTCTTCTTGTGAAGAGTTTTGCATTGATTAGACAAATTAGTCTTAGAAAAGAATATCAGTGTTTGAGCTGCTCGTAGCTCGCAGAGAGGGCTCTCAGGTACATTAGGCTACTTGGCTATAAACACATTGAGAACCAGTCCACTAACAATACAGACTGAAAAAATTTGTACTTTTGTAACTTCCACTGTAGAAATTTTAGTTTTCTTTCTGTTAGTGGGAAACAGAAGATTAAAATTCCCGAAACTCAAATGAGAAAAGTTACTTTAGTCACTTTTATGGATTTGCTGTTTAAACTAACTTCATCTTTTCTGTATAAAACGTGTAATAAATGACTGTCCAATATAAAATGTCAGAAAATAGTGAAAAACAATATCAGAATTTCTAAAGTTCAAGATACAATCTTCAAATTTCTTGTTTAGTCAAACCAAAAGTTAAAAAAAACAATTTACTGTGCACAACACAAAATAAGCCAAAAAATAATTGGAACAACAGAATTTGGACTTTTCTTGTCTTAAAAAAGGAATGAATAATCTATTAAATGTCTAATTATTGCAGCTTTACATTACAATATAACAAACATCAGGAGAGAGTGAAGGATTGAAGAGGAGTTTGTGACCAATCAGCGTTTAAAGAAAACAGGGCACGTTAGGGAAAACTTCTCCAAGATGTGAAGCCAGAACAGTTCAAAACAGATGAAGGTTGGGCTTTGTTGGGCTGTGAATGTTCTTGACAGATGCGTAGGAATGACAACTTCTTATTTTAAATATACGTCTTCTAAAGTTTTAGCAAATTAATCTGCACCTCTACAACAGGAATAACAGACTTTATATGGCGTCAGGCTTCAGCACATAATAACTGAGTAAACTGCTTTCTCACCTAAAGGTATTTGTTGAGTGCTAAACTGATTTTTCATGCACTGTAAAGAAAGAGAAAAGCTTGGTTACCTCACACTGGTATTACATGTCGCACAGTTTCCAAAGTGCTCTTCAGCTGCGGTGAAAACCGCTCATACAATATTCAGGCAAATTCGTCTAATTAAAAGCGAGCCTTATGTTTCCCTCTGTGCTGAAGCCGACAACAAACAGTCGATCTCTCCAGTCTGAAATGTGAAAGCCATTCATGAGAAACGTCCTCCCATGAAGTCCTCAGGTTCCGCGCTCTTGGTCTTACTACCATCCCCATTGAGAACTATTTCAAGTATCGATGACTCCGGCGTGAAGCTCCAAATGATCAGGAAAAATCGCCTGTTCCGGTCGTGTTTTTCAAAACAAACCGACTGTTGCTACGATCGAAACTTTCAATTCACTGAATGCAATTTATTTTGAAGTCGACATTTGTATGTTTCCTTTTTTCTCAGTTAACTGGTGGAGCTGAGTGATTCGTTGACACTTAAATATGTGAAGGTAGGCAATATTTGTTGAACAGTAGACACTAGGTAACACTAGGTCAGTTATCAATATATTACCGAAAGACAAAGAAGTCATAATTTGTCTACTTTTTGCTGCTGTTTGGTGTTTAATAGTCTTTTTAATGTAGTGTACGTTTATGGACACCGCTCCGTGCGCCACCGGCACAAAGCGCACTGGCCCCTCTGTGCAACCATTTGGTTTTAGGGGGCCTGTGCGTCTACGTCTGTGTGCGGCTACAGGGCCATATCCTGTTTTGATTTGTTGGTAATTCAGCCTTGATCATGCAAGTCTTTTTTGATTGCTTCTCATAATTGCATAATTTGAGATATGCTATAATACGTGTTTCTTTTCAAAATAGCAACAAGCATGGCCAGAAACAAAATCGTCTATTACACTCATTACGACTGACCTTGAATTGTATTGATTGTATTGAACACACTGGACCTTATAGGTACAAACACGGCACCTTGCACTTTGTCTTTTGTATGTCATTGCTATGTTGTCTGTAGCTGTCATTTTTATATTATCTGTAGTGTTGTTCTTCTATTGTCAGTAGTTTGTTAAATGTACATATTCTGTTCTGTCCTTGAGAACACGAAACAAATTGTATATGTTGGCATACTTGGTTGATAAAGTTGACTTGATTCTAATGTGAGACCTCTGTGTGAGGCTTTCTCAAGGATCACTGCTGTTGACACGATTTTTTTAAAGGTCCCAGCAGCTATTGATTTACTACCTGCAATAATCAGATTTACACTACAGTTATTCTTTCCCTTCTGCTGAGGGATTTTTTAAAATCTGTTGCATAACACAGATTAACTCCCACAAACCATGTGAAATGGGATTTTGGTTTTTCATTCATTGCTAGTGTGATAAAATGTTCAGCTATTAAATGGAATTTGCACCACTCCCATGATAAATGCATGGCCAAAGAATGTGTCCTCTGCCTGACAAGTTCATCATTTTATTTTCAATTATGATAATCATCATTTCATGTCAAAGGATTTCATTCATCTAAACCCAGGGCTGGTTGATGTAACTGTGGTACTGGGTGTAGCTTGTGTTTGTATGCTGTGTTTTCTTCACTCCCACCAAACAAATAAAACTGTAGCTGCAGTATAAACACATTTTTGCAAGAATGCTTCTTATAATGTATATAGAATATGACTTGAGAGCAAATAGTGAACTAAATACATGCACTTTACATATGCTAGGAGTACATAAAGAATATAATTTAAATCCATAAGTGTATATAGCTTTTAACAACAGCATCTGCATTCACAAGAACCTCAAGACCCTGATGAAGTTATAGAGCAAACAAATACAATTTTTAATAAAATGAAATTAAATTCCTTTTAGTTTAATTTGAGCTAAAATAGTCATCTAGCAAATACAGAAGTAAGTACCATACAGATGTCAGATAAATACAATAAGTCTTAATGACAAGTATTTCAAAAATGAAAAAATGAAATGACATACCTGCAGCTATGGAGGACGTTTTCATATCCTTTACTGAAGTAAAAGTAACCATCCTGTAAAAATACTCCAATGCAAGTAAAAGCTTTGTTCAAAATTCCACAATAAGTACAAAGAACCTGGAACTATCCAAAAGAGACACAGCACGACCCAAAGCAGACACAACATAAGCAAATAATAATAGTAGTAATAATAATTGATACTTTATTGATCCCCTTGGGGAAATTCTTGTGGACAGGTAGCTCCTTTGGGGCTCCGAAGGTTCAGCGTTCACTGTCTTGTCCAGGGGCACTTCAACATGTGGTCAGGAATCGGGGGGAACCAGGAAAATTCAATTTTTGTTGAAAAACTCCACAATAAATAGTAAGAACATGGAACTACCAAAAAACAGACCCAAATGTAGACTCAAAACGACCTAAAAGGAATTCAGTTTGAGGTCCTTTGTAGAGGAGTGGGGGGCCCTGTGCCCAGGGGCTATTTTTCTCATAATCGCTCCAGAGTATAAAGTAGCATAAAATGTAAATATTTAAGTAAAGTACAAGTACAATTTCCGGAGATTACGTCAAAAAAAAGTATCTTATTGTAGGCCTACTAGTGTGAGTATTTTGTATGGTGTGACTGTTGGCTTTAGTGTAAAGACGACACTTTTGTTTTGAAGGTTGTGGCCGGAAGCCTGGTGTCTGACTGTCGGCGCCGTGTTCACGGTCGCAGCCGGTGACAGAGAGAGGAGCCGTCATGTCGCTGCAGTTTACAGATGAGGAGTTTCAGAGCGCCTGGAGGGAGCTGGATGAGCCGCAGCTGGAGGGAGGATGGGAGCTCTTCACCGAGACGATGGGAGTCAAAATCTACCGCCTGTATGACAAGGTACACAAAATGATCAACACTGCAGTTCGTCTAACAAGATAACAGCTGCTTATGAGTCAATGAATGAATGAGTTTCAATCGGTTTGGTTTTTTTTTTTACCCTGCAAAGCCATCGGTGTTCACTGATTTCCTCTTTTTTCTTCTAAAATGATGTGACACAGTTATCTTTAATACATCTCTTTTATTGACAACATTCATAAACACATCAGCAGTGATACCCTAGCGGCCAACATGGGCAATATCCGGAAAAGCTAGAGCCGGGTGTTTGGAAGTTGAGTCATGGCAACTGGACTTCCTTCTTGTTAGGACGAAACCTTTCACTACTCATCCAAGCAACTTGATCAGTCTGGGTGGTTTTTTTTTTTTTTTAGAAATGTAAGCGTTAGCTCTTAATACATCCATGCTTAGTTCCCAGGACTTGAAAGTAGGCAGAGATAAGAAGTGAGGGTAAGTTTGGAGTGAGGATAAGTATCATGAAACATGACTGGTTAGGATGAAGGTTAGGTTCAAATTAAGATAAGGTGAAACACATGGCCTCTCAAAAGTTTTGAGATCTAACACTAACCATTCATAAAAAAGGTTTTACTGAACCATTTCAGTGTGAACATACACAGAGTTGATCAAACCGTTTCCCATGTCCCATGTAGGGTTAGGTTCAGTTTGTTAAACCTGGCTTTGCCTGTCACAGCAAACACCATTTAGAAATCTGACAATTTAACCTCTTCTTGCCTTTGGGAAGATACGCATAACCTGATTGAAAGAGATGATGTCAGATGATGCCAGACTTCTGTAGGTGTAGGTTAACCAACGCCTCAACCTCTGTCGTTTTTGCAGACTGCAGATCATGTCAACTGGTAGAGTTTCTCAGCTAGAAACAGAAACATATTTTAATAAAGGTAATGCAGAACGGAAGTTTAATCCCATTCACATACATGTACTCCCCAACCATAGGGTGCGACTTCAAAATGGGAGAAGTAGCTTAAGAGACAAATAAGTAAACAACGTTAATATGGAGTTTGGTAGGACTCAAATTCAGTAGTTCGTAAGGTATATTGCATTTAAGAGACTCCTGACTTCTGAATCGAGGCCAACACACTTCCTCGCTCAGAGTGAGAAAAGGGTGTAACGCAGACTGGCTCTGACCAGAGTTGTGTGGTTTGGGATTAGTTACATACTGTGGGGTGTGGCGTGGAGCCTGCACATGGAACAGAGAACTTTCATGTGCTGTTTTCAGGAAACGGGACTTTATGAGTACAAAGTCTTTGGTGTGCTCACCACCTGCACTCCAGAGCTGTGTGCAGATGTCTACATGGACTTGACCTATCGGAAACACTGGGATGGATATGTGAAAGGTAAAAAAAAGAATAAAAAACAGTAAGTAAAGGATCACACTGTCTTAATCATTCCTGCCATTCAAGTTACCTTGCCCTCCTTACTTCTGCTGTTGGACGTAGCATTAATGTAGCCTTGTACTTGTCATATCATTGCCTTAGCTGTCTTAGATCTTCTAATGTGCTGCAGACATGAAATTATACAGTGACATAACCTTTTTCATTTTCTTCATCTTGTCTTCATGCATCTTTACAGTCACCTGCAGGTAACAAGTAGTAGCTCTAGCTTGTAGTTATAGTAGTCTGTTACTGTAAGTGCATAAATCTAGCACAAATCCACATAAACTAGTTAGAAATTCACTTGTAACATGATTTTAGTAGTTGTAGAGGTAGATTCCTCAGCGCTTATTGCATTGTTGGATGTTTTTCGATGTAGACCAGTTGCCTTTCGCAGCGTCAGAGGATTAAATGTACGGTATTTGCTATGATTTCTACTACTACGCCCTACAATCCAAAGTTTACAGTTGAACAGATGGGACTGATGAACAAAAGCACTCTTAAGCCTGTTCCTTTTGAACTCAGAGGGCAAAAGCAGAGATTCTCCATTTGGTACATGGGAAGAGTGCACAGTTTCTTTAATATTCTTCTCTTTTCTTTATTCAGAGCTCTATGAGAAAGACTTTGGTGGACAGTCGGCCATCTACTGGGAAGTGAAATACCCATTCCCTCTGTCAAACAGAGACGTATCCTTCTGGTTAAATCAATTCAAGATACAGACAATTGTCATGGATTTGGACACTAAACATTTTCCCTTCGAACTTAAAGCTACAGTATTTTGCAAAACCAAATCTCCTTGTGAAGCCTTGCTCAGAAACTTTCGAATGTCCCTGCTGTGCCAAAAGTGCTGTTCAGTGAGTCTGGATCACAAGGTGCTTCGACAGCACCTCTCCACATTAGGAGAGTTAGTTTTGGAGCTTTCCAGTAAAAAAAATAAATAGAAAAAGCTTACTCACCACATCTTTAAAGATAGTTTATAGAATTCAAAGGGCATAAATACCTTCACAGGTTCTTCCCTAACATCTCCAACCTCAGTATGTGTACATGAGGGAGCGCAGAGATCTAGACGTGGACGGCAGGAAGATCTGGGTGATCCTGGCCAGGAGCTCTCCAGAGACGCTGTGTGCAGAGGAGAGTGGCGTGCTGCGGGTCAGAGACTACAAGCAGAGCGTCGCCTTGGAGAGCGACGGTGCCTGTGGAACTAAAGGTAACACATGATGAAGGGAATATAATGATGCTACTGCCACTCTGTACGAAATAATGTGAAGCTGTGTTAAAAGAATTAGCAGATCAACTGACTGACACAAAGTTAATCATTAAAACTTTTGTGATAAACAAAGTATTGCTTTTTTTTATCAATTGTATATTTTTGCAAATTGAATGCTTTTGGATAGAGCTGGTCAAAATAAAGAATAGAGGTATTTTTGCCACATCATTCTTGTTATTGCTATCAAGAGAAATATGTTCAAACTTATACACCGAATAACACTGGGATCTATAATTATTTGAAAAGTCATCATTCATTAGTTACAGCTCTCACGAATGATGAACATATTCTTCTTCTTCTTCTGTTTCAGTTTTCATGAATTACTTTGACAACCCTGGTGGTATGATTCCTACCTGGCTTGTGAACTGGGCAGCTAAGGTGAGCACGTTCTCGTTTATTGTGCTACATTTCTGTGTCTGCAGCTTGAAGTTGCATTTTCGCTGCATATATAGAAGCAGCACAAGCATAAATTTGAGCATTTGATTGGGGGGGGAGGGTCACTGGCCTCACTGAACATTTACAGATGGGTCACATACAAAGAATTTCCTAACTGACTCAAGGTTTTACTGAAACACTATAAGTGTGTCTGTAAGTTGTTACATTTCTTCTTTGTCATCCACCATGCGTCAAAGACAACCTCACAAACCTATGTGACATTTATTTAGTTTCTCTTGTCACTTCATGCGGATTTGCACATCTGTGGAGATAGATGAGTGCACAGTGTGTTTCCTAGAGGGAAGCAGAACGCTTAGTGCTGCAGCCTTGTTAAAAAAATAAGTGAAATTCTACAGTCCACTAAGCCTGTAGGTCACAGTGAAACATTAGTGTTCACACTTCCAAGTTATTAACATGAATATTCAAACTTGTAGCATGTCACAGTCTTTGAAATGTGTAAATATATGTTTGTTGTTGACCTACTCAGACAGATCTTTGATGAAGGCTTGGTTTATGGTTTTCTGTCCTTATTGTTAACAGATGTGTTGCAGGGTGAAGTCAGCAGCTCATCGTTACCCCTCCTGGGTGGTTCCTCTTGGCGCGTGTTCATGATCGTCACTGACAGATGTTTTTGTGTGTGTGTGTTTTTCTTTAAACAGAGTGGGGTTCCAGGTTTCTTATCAGACATGCAGAAGGCCTGCAGCAATTACAAAAACTACTGCCAAAAGAAATGAATGACGGGACAAGGAAAAGGATTCGTACACAATGGCTTCGATCCGTTTTATTATTTTAGTTTTGGGAGATATTTTGGTGCTGTTTGCTTAAATTTGACTTGAGTGTTGCATGGTGTGGGCTGCTACTTGTTGCTGTAGCGTGCTGTTGACTCAGGCATGGTGTGCATGACCAGCCGCCCTCATTAATCAGCTGGTGTGAATCAGTTCTCTTGCACTGTACTGTTATAACCATTATTATTATCATCTTTATTATTGTCTTTTCTGTGCAGTCACTGTAAGCTCCAGTCCCCATCAGGATACAGGAGACTTTTTTCATCGAGGCATTTTTAAGCAAATGTCTGGACAGTATGTAACTTAAGTAATAACTTAAGGCTCAGTGTGATGAACCAATCATTAGTCAAATTTGCAGCTTCTGTCATTGGCCTTTGTCACTTGACCTGATTTTAAATCTGTTTACTACACGTTAAATGTGACACATGCAATATAAGCTGACTGATTTTATGTCATTTGACTCTGGAATCTTTGCATTGTCCATTTAAATTCACTGGAATTCACTCATTTCTTGTAATGAAGTGAAAATGACAGATCTGTTGCCTGATTTCTTTCTATGGGTTCACTGTTGACAAAGGTCATGTTAGGATACCCTATGCTGATTTATTATGGGCAAATATGATCAAAGATACAGTATCTGAAATAATACTGTATTGATTTAAGCTGTACCTCAGAGATCCTGTTGATACAGGTGAATTTGTTTTAATCTGGTCATGAAAAAATCTATTACTGTGTAATATTGCTGTGTTATGGAATTTAATAAACTTTCATTTGAAATTTAGAGGTGTAAACTTACGTCTGTTGCATTTTTCTCCCGCATGCAAGTCACATTCACTGTCAAACAATAAAGCTTTATGCAAGTAACCATAGTAACTTTAACAAACACACAAGCGGCCACACAATGCAGTGTTTGACAATACCATTCCTGACCACCACTACACACAGTACCCAGTGTATCAGGTTCACCTAACTGAAACTAACTAAACTTTCTAATATGACAATCAAAAAATAAACCAACCCTCCCTTAATGAAGGTTAGAACGTTCAGTTGAAACTTTTTTAAAACGGTGTTATCTACAGCCATCGATAAAGTCAGGTCCAGTTGGTATGAACAGTATTATTGTATTTTTACATCATCATTCAGAATACTGAACATGGGGCCCAACTACTGCACGTTTCTACAGGATAATGAAGACTATCTGTTGCAAATGTTATTTTTGTGAGTGAGAACATCAAGAGGTGAGTGATGTTACTCTTAAAATAGATAAACACACCATAAACATTTCAGACGGTAAAGCATATTGATTCCTCTTTTCAGCAAGTCGCTACAGTAACTTTAGCCTTGATTTTAAATAAATTGCTAGAAACTTGTTTTAAATTAAATTTGCCATAATTTATGTTTTGGACTGGAAATTTATATTATCAACAGCATCAAATTGTATATTGTTTTGTCAATATGTTATTTTTTAGTGGACTTCTTTTTATACTTTAAGTAAACAATATAATTAAACAACATTGAATTTATAAATGTGCAGGTCTAGTCCAGGTTTGTTTAGATACAAAATTTAGATTAAAAAATAAGCCAAAGAAACATTTACATCAAATATCTTTGTTAGTCTACTTACTAAAATAAAAGCCATAATTTTATATCATATTTTTTTACTTGATCATATATAAAGCCTATTTTTAATTGTTTTTATTAAGAATATACATCCGTAAAATATAAATGGTGACTAAAGTGGTCAAAACGTACAGTGGAGTAAAACATACAGTTTTCTCCCACTGAATAGTGGAATAACATAAATGGGAATTGGAATAGTACTAGTAACGTACATGTACCTCTATATTATACTTGAGTACATAGTGGAGTAAATACTTACTTACTACGTCCACCACAGAGAATCTAGCGAAGCACTGAATATAAAACAGAATCATTACATTTGGACTCAGACCGTAAATATATGAAGAAAACTCTTCTTTTGGTTTGTGGACAGGTGCTGTCGCCTCCTGACAGGCCGCAGCTAATGTGTAACAACGGTGAAGACAGGTCACACCTGCTCAGGTAGGAAGTAAGAGTAACTCATTTTATGGGATTTTATCACAGAGAAGCACCCACAGTGGAGTAAACGAACCATTAATGTGATATTTTCTAGCTTTTTAGGTGTTAAAACCTAACGTTAGCTAAACCTCATTAAGCTAGTTCCCTCTTCTATCTGTAACCGTGTAGCATGCTAGCTACACAGTCACCACACGTGATGTTTGTGTCTGTGACTAAAATAAACCGTATATAATAAAGTACACGGTTATGCTTAAACGAGACAGAGGCTGGTTTATAAACAGTAGGACTTTAGCTTTCTTTCAGTGAGGCACCATTAAAATGACAAATGTGTGTGTAAAGTTGTGGACTGCTAATGATAGCCAGGCTGGTTATCCAATACAACAATATTAATAGATGTAAACAAAGAGAGAGTTAGCTTAACTTTGCTCCCTAGACGGCATAAACTTTTTAATATATGGGAGTGATTTCCTTTCTGTTTCAGGCTAACAACTTTTCAGTCTGAATAAGTTTAAAGTAAATTTTCATTTTGGGAGATAATTCACCTTACACTGTGTGGTTTCTGCATGGTTTTCTCTCATGTATTATCATTAATAAGAAGTAACACGGAGCTCAGAATCCATTTTTCTGCAAGATTAAATCACTGAGAAGCTTTGGAAAACACATTTGGTTAACAGCACTACCCACTGTCCACCATGTGTTTCCATATTAAACTTAACACGATTTAGATAAAAAATATTGAATCTGCTGCATGTTTTGTTTTAGCCCGTGTTGTGACTGTTATTCCAAACAAAGTGTGGATGTTATTCTATCTATAGTTATTTCTATCCATACATAAAGAAAATTGAAAAATTTAAATTTTTGCAGTTTTACCCCCCATTCTATTATATTTTCAGATGTAGTAGCACCAACACAGCTAATACTGAGAATAATATTAACATACAGCGATATGTATATAAGTACATACACAATTATGGCTGCCATCAATGATTATCTTCATTACTGATTAATCTTTTGGCTATTTTGCCCATCAATCCAATCTGGAGCTGCAAATTACGGTGAATTTTTTCAGTTCTTCAGTCAATAAATCGGATGATTACAGTATCTTAACTATTTTGTCTAATAAATGTCAGAAACAATACTGCAGGGTCCAAGATGACATTGAAAATGTAGTGTTGATCACAATATGCAGTCAAACCACCAGAAGCGGACCATTTGTAATCAAAGTCCATTCCTAGGTGCCTCAGTGGACTTCTCAGTGGAAACAATGAATTACGGGGTAATTTCCTTTTTGCCCCTATTACTCCTCTACCAGAAAGTTAAAAGTGAAACCATCCCCAGACGCTATGGCACACCCTCTTGCCCATGCCCTGTTTTTTTTCTGTGCTGATGTGTATTGCCCCAGATGTTTCCTGAGGGAAGAAGATGGTTGTCATTTCCTATGACATCACTTTGCTGGTGTAGTGATGGTTTCTGTGGGCTGTTCGGACTTAACAGTATTCCTCCCGTTATTATCTGCCATAGTCAAATGACTAGATCTTTGCACTGACCCTTCTCCTGCGATATCATTTAGATCAAAATGTTGTGTTTCAAGGGAGACTGTGCAAAGCAAACTGAAAGTTGTAGTTGAACATGTGCAAAACACAATCCTAAACTTGGATTGTGGCTTTACAACCCAGAGGTAAGAGCAGAGTACAACTGTCTGCATGGCAGGAGTAGGCTACCATGTCAAAACCTCTTAAAATCCTAAGTCAAAACAGAGACACAGTTGTTAATAGTTTAAAGAAAACAGGACATTTCCAGATTGAAAATTTTGTGATAACTTCCACAGAATAAGAAGTACAGTAGAGCACATTAATAGATTTTTACTCAGATCAGAATCAGATTTTAAAGATCAGTCCAGACAGTGGAATTTGGCAGATACTGTGAGTGGATTTCAGTATTAAGCTGCTCTGAATAAAATGCATTTGCAGTGAGCATTCACTACCTGGCAGCTTAGAGAGATCTTTGATGTTTTCACTCCCTCTGCTGGTGCAAGTGATACATTAACTGTAGTGTTGCTCTGCTGAGAACAGTATAATCAAAGTCTACGGTTAAAACACTGCTATTCTAAAAGCCTGTAATAGGCCTGGAATAGCTGGAATTTTTTAAATCTATATTTTAGTCTATTTTAGACTTATATTACTAAGTTTGTTTCAAAATGCACACAAAGGCAGTCCCACTTTTAGCCTCAATGCAGTGGATTGTTAACAACTGACATTTCAAAAATTTATTATTTAGAAACTTCAAAAACCGCTGTACAAGTGAGTCCACAAAATCAAAAAAACAGAGAGAAAGAGGTACCCAGAATGTGTCTTCAATTACATACTCAAATGTTATCTCGAATAAACTCATTGGTCTTATACACAAGTCAAATGTGCTCATGCCATAATGTTGAATCAAATATTTCAAGATGTCAATAGAAAATGGAATAACACAATGAAAGGTCTTTTGTTATGACAGACAAATATCACCATTATATTGCTGAGTTAAATATCACATACTCTAATATGTGACAGTTAAAGGCAATTTGGAAATTAGGGAAATATGCACAAAGATGCAGTTTTATTGCTTTACCAAATAAGTCACATAATTCTATATCTCTGTTCTTTTTGTATCATGGTGATTTTTGTTATCAAGCGAAATCTGTCAAGTGAAAAATAGTATCAAATGTAAAGTAGGTAAAACAGATAATGACTGAGTATTAAATGCAGCACAATGAATTTCATCAGTGTTAAAAACTCCCTCTCTGTTTTGGATGTTAACTATCGGACTGATTCAGTCTGAAATGGCGAGATCCAGTTTCAACTGAATTCTCATCCGTTTGTTCGGGAAGAACAGTGGTGACAAAAATCAGACGCTTATACATCCCACTTTAACGCAACATTTTATCCCTTGGAATGTCTTGGGTGAATAATCTTCGGTCCTGGAGTCTTTCCACTGTCAGTCTTTTGCGAATGGAAGACAAATATATTTCTTGGCTGGCCATTGTGTTTCACAGCGAGGTTCTTTTGATTAGTAATATACAGGCCTAATTAGCTTAAGAAAGTGATATAGTTTTTCTGCTTGACTCCTTCCCCCCCTTAATGTCAGCTCATATTTCCCAGGTGCCTCACTGTCTGCCAGGGGTAACAAAATAATGGCTCCGCTTGGAAGCCTATTTTTCAAAGTCGTTTTTTTTGTGATTTTTAATAGATTACTATAAGAGATATTGGTGTACTCAAGGGAATCCTTAAATTTGAAAAAGCTTTCATGTGTTTTCTTCTTTTTTCTACCCTGCACTGTGCAAATCAGCTATATTTTTGTGCAAGGCCTTCTGCTCCCTTATGATGCAGATTCAAAAGAAAGCTCAACTAGAGCCCATTTATAGACGGAAAACTGCAATTTCAGTGTTTGAATTCTTTTTTTTCCTCCTCTGTCACAGAATGAAAGAAGATCCTGTTACTGTCTGTGACGATACACTCTGACTGTGGACTATGTTGCATCTAAACCAGAAGTGTCATGGTGTAAGTACATCACTCGGACATGCTTTAAAGTTGGGATAAAAATCCTGCCGTGTGGGTTTCCATCCCATTGTAGCACAAACTTTAACGAAATTTCAGGAAAAGGAAATTGCAGTTAATGCACATACACAAAGCCATCAGAATGACTAGTTACTAGTTTAACAAACATCTGCCATGATCTCCTCCTCCTATTGGGGGTGTTTGTGCTTGAGGTAGTGGAACAAATTTGATTCACATTTCCACTCTTTCGTGTATGGATTTGGGTTTCTGACAGACTTGCACATGTTGATGTTTTATTCACATCTGATTTGTTGCTGAACCATTTCGAAATGGAGAGAAACTTTTCTTAGACTTCTTCAGTTGTGTTTGTAGGCACGTGTGTGTTGGCCGTGTTATGGCGCGTACAGTATGCAAACATGTCACCGCGCATCTGTATCGTCAATATTGGGATGTGACAAATTTTAGTCATGGGGAGAAATTGTGGAAGATATGATATGGCACAGTCGCCATACGAATGCTATAGATCCATAACTGATAGTATTGATATTCAATGACATCATCATAGACATAGGTACAATTATACAAAATAAAGTTTATAGTAGTTTTCATAGTTTTTGACTAAATGATCTCTCAAAGACGATCATCCTTTTGTTTTCTGTCACTCTGTAGTTTTCTGTTGTAAAATGATGAACTGTAGTGTTTGATAACATGTTGTTTTAGTAACCCCACAATTCATAATTTTGTGGTTTATTTCGGTTTGTTTTGTGTGATTTCTTTCAACCTCTTTTGCACCACTGATTTCTCTTAAAAAGGAGGAGAAAGAAAATAACACACACAGCCTCTTACATACTGAATGGAACAAAATGCTATTTTAATCAATAGAAAAACTTGGATAGATACCAGCCGATAATGTTCTGATGTCTCTCTAACATTCAGCTTCAGGCTACACAAGTTGCGTAATAGTTTTCGTTGCAGTCAGCATTGGTAACTTTAGCTGGGCTCCTTTTCTCCTGCCAGTCTTCAGCTGAGTAAATCAAATACAAACATTTTGAAGTAATTCAACCAAAGCAAATTATAATTCATCAAACTGTAGTAAACCTCAGTGGTTATTCAGATGACTGGTTTCCTAATAAAGAGGGAGTTGTCTTCAGGTGGTGCAATTTAGATATGATCTATGTGTGCATTTAGGAAACTGCTGCATTGCATTTTTTAAACCACTTGCACTTAAACACAACTATGGATTCTACTTTATTTGTGCTTGTTTGAGTGAAGAAATATTAATATTATTACTATCTCAAAAATGTAAACCAGTTGGAAAAAGAAACCTCAAACCTTTTAGATTTGATATTTGTCTCTAGCTTTGCAACTATTTTTCCACCCTCATTTCTGGTGACCATTGTTTTTTTTACTCATTAATGAGCAGCCGCAGAATATTTTCTTAGCCAGTCTACAGTTCCAAGACTCAAATCATAAGAGTGACGTGCTCACTGATCCTGAACATTTTGTATCATAGTGACTGTAAATATAATGTTTGAATTTCAACCAATTTCTAGAGAACAAGTTAAAACAACATGCATCCAGACTGTTTCAGGTTGTTATTGTAAATGCCTGAAATCTGCTATCACGTGTCTTCTCTGACTTCTATCTTGGGGCTTAATAGAGCTGAACTCACAATTTAGTTTCTCTATGTTGTTTGACAGCTAAATAAGCAGAAAATTGTGATTTTGGTGCTTCATCATGAATGCTCAACCATGGACACCATCAAATCATCTTTCAAAGATCAAAATAAACATAAATGCAACAAAACAGCAAAAGCAAAAACTGCGCCTCATTATCAGTTACATTGACATTTAAAATGGCGGATCAGAGAATGTGAAATGCAACAGAAAATTGTTTTCTTGGCTTCCAAAAGTTCTCTTTTCCAGAGTTAATGTGGACATAGGAGGTGCCAAAACCAAGAGAAAAAGACTTTTCAAGTTTATCTGGCCTAATGTGGATGTACAGTTCTCTTGAGAAAGATTGATTGAGAAAATGCTCTGTTACAATTACATGTTAAACACTGTTTTGTAAAAGTCAATTTGGAGGCTGCGATCTGGCTCAAAATCTTATTTTGACATTATGATATACTTGTTTATTATTTCGCTCAGTTATTTACAGTATGTCGTTTACATATAAGGCTTTTTAACTATATTTATCAAGACAAAGCAAGTAATACAGCAGTTTCTGTTAGTGGTGAGAGACATCTACACTGCAATTAAGACCTTCTCCTCTTTACAGTACACTGAACAGTGAATGCATTTCTAAATTTAAAAGGCTAAACTCTGCTGGTTGTCTGTGCTAGTATGGATTTGATTGCATAACAGTAATGCTCATGCTCATGGGCTTCAAGCTGCATGTCTAATGCCAGCTTTATATTTTCCTGGGTGTTTTTTTTTTCTTGCGTTCATTAAAAGTAATTGTGTTTTCTCCTGAGCACACCACAGACTGGCACCTCGTCTGAGTTGCAGCTCCTCTCCGCGCCAACATAAGCCCTGCATACCAAGGAGAGACTACTTGTTTTTACCTCTCCCTACCGGCGCAGACCAACAGCAGACGTCCTCTCCTTTTTTCTTCTGTGGTTTCTGGCAGCCAGCGTCAGATTCCTCTGTGTCTATCACTGCAATCAGCAGGCCAGACCCACAGTCAGCCAAGCAGCTTGAAACAAAGCAGTGCGAACGAAAATAAAGTAGGTGAAGCGTTTGGTTTTGGATACTGAGAAGAAGAATCTGTTTTGTCTCAGCTTGGTCAGTTTTCCGGTCTTTGTCATTAGAGGACAGTTCTTCTCTTTCGTGATAAGCCAAGTGCGGCATAATCAGTTTCCCTTTAGAAGAAGAACTTAGAGTAGCATAACTTGTAATGTGTTTTAACTCTTAATGCCATCTTGTAAATGTCAGTATATTGCATCCGGGGTAACTGTACAAATATGATTGCTGATCACTCTGACTAAACAAAACGTGTAGAATCGCACACCTCAAATTATGTCATTACTTCTAACCATACATAGAAAACCAAAGTATGTGCTGATAAGCTAAGTGTCTTTTTTAAATGGCAGAAGATGTAAAGCATCCAGAAAATAAGGGTGTTGGTTAGAAATGCTTGTAATGTAGAGACATGTTTACTGAGGAATGATAAATGGCATGATTTGTGCTGGCACCACTGCCTGTTTTTGGAGCAGTGGTTTACTATTTGGATTAGATTAAATCATACTTATACCAGTCAAAAAACTGCAGAGAAACACTAGACCTGTGGTGAAACACGATTTTGTGCTGTGACGGTTTTGGTATTGAGTAGTAGTAGTATTGAGCCATTTGAAAAATTATTGCTAAAAATGGTGTATATAGTTGTCCGATAATCAAAAAAATAGTATGTATGTATTTTCACTTAATAATTCAGTTTGACATTGTGTTTATGTTCAAGCAGTTATCTTATTTTGTGCTAAGCAATCAATATTGACTGATGTATTCAGCTGTTGACTTAACATTTGTCACGTTGACTGAGAAAATATAGAGTTAAGAGTTTTCTGTAAAATGACTGAAACTAAGCCTTAAAACCTGTATGGCCATGGTGATTTCGTCCATGCTGTCATTTTTGTGGCAATTTCTTTGTCCTTTTTCTGTTTATGGCACAGGAAAATAATGTTCCAGATTCTTAATTGTGATTAAAATAATTTTCTATCCAGAGAGCACAACATCAGAACTATGTTAGTTGCTGCAACTGTTTTAGAGGCCTGGAAACAGCAAACAAAGTTGTAATGATAAAATGTAATGGAGAAAAAAAAGTCTACCTGTAAAGGGAGTTAGAGTTGAGATGCTTTGAATTTTTTCCAGAACTGTGGAGGATAGAAACCCAATACAAAGGACTCCCTTTGTGATACATTATCCTTATGAATTTACTTTTTAAAATGCTATTAGTCAGCTGTATAGGCATAAAGTAAATGTTCAATGACTGCTTTGATTGGCCAACTCTAACCAATGGTATTGATAAACTCTGTGATATAATCCATTACTGAGCTTGAAATATCTGAAACTAACTGATTAAAAATAAGAAAGCAGGATTATTGCAAATGCATGGAGTGTCCTGTTTTTACAGTGTACATATTTTTGAGCTCTTACTGTTTCACATAAAATCCTGTGCTTGTATTATAATTTACCTGCCTAATTTTCTTTAAATATCTTACTCAGCCTTAGGTACCACTTAAGTCTGTGGTTTGTTATATGCTGTATTTTACACCGTAATTATTAAATTAACCAACACTGACACTCAGCGCTCTGTGTAGACACCAGGAAATAACAGCTTTATAAAATGTGTGTAGATATGAATCTCTGTGTCTCCACTGGTATTTACGTTTCAGTAATCCAGCAGTTTCTATTGAGAAGTGAAACTGTGTTCAGAGCAATGTTTGTTATTTCACACCAAGCACATGGAGCCAGCAGTAAACCAGTCACTCAGCTGAAGTGTCCTTCTATAAACTTCTCAACAGTGTACTGCCTAGTAAAAAATGCTGTGTTGGTCAGAGATGGATAGGAGGCATTTTGGGACCAATAAACCCAAAATACTCAAATACCTCAAATGAGATGTCTCATTGTAGCCTGCAGACTGATTTACTGATTCCCAGAATCAAAGGCCAGTCACGCTCATAAGTTCACATTTCACAAACAAAGTGGGAGTCGGGGGAGGACACACAATGGCTGTGACAATATTACTGTTATTATCATTCCGCTGTTGTTCACTCCACATTATCAAGTCACTGGTAATAGATATATATAATTCATGGTCTTCTGCACAAATGTTATTGAAATCCCTTTTAAATTTGTTATACTCATACTATATATATATACTCAACAAGATATTTCAATCGTAACACCAAGAGTGAAAAATCTAAATTTCAACCTAAGGCTTCACAGAAAAACGAAAGATCTCTGCCATCTCGCCTGACTTGATTTCTCAAAGTGACGGCCTTAATGAACTATAATGACTGCACATCCTCTCGCTGCTTTCCCTACGCACTTAGATATGACTGAAACCTGCTCTTCGTCAGGTCTTTTCATACACGTGTCTGCCCCATTACAAAGTTAACTGCAGTAATCTGGGCTGTGGTAGGAGCACATCTTGCAGTATCATTAATGCCACTGCTCATTATAGATTTGCCCTTGAATCCATACATACTGGGAGGAATCGAAAGTGTGTAATAGCTGCAGCCGTGGCAACAGAAGTTCTGCCTCTCTCTCTTTTTTCTGGATAGATATATTCTCAGCTGCACTGTACATTTGTAGAGTAGAATCATTTCTCTACTTCTTTTTTCTTTTTGGATTTTCACATTCTCTCAGCAATGCACCATAACCTTCTGCATCCACAAACAAAATCGAGATAACAAATTGAGACTTGTGTACATAAATTATTTAATCTTGCCTAAATTTAATCCAGTTATTATGTTAGGGTGTTTTCAGAATCAGGAGATGGTCCAGACTCTCAGGGTTTCCTGAGCTTGGCATGTATGAACTCTACCACCATTAACTTTGTATTTGTAATTAGTTTAATTGTACAGTTATTAAGGTGTCTCACAGATACTGGAAGGAATTCACGCTGCAGACTGGATTCTCGCAGAGCTTGATATCCAGCCTTGTCTGGATAAGTCTGGTGCCACAGTTTTTACATGTGATGATTCCACATGTAGTGCATTTGAGGTCTGCAGCTCTGAACTGTTGGTGGCACAGAGGAAAGTGCCTAACCCTTGAACACAAGTCTACACAAGAGGCAAAGGATGAGTTGATCTAAAATCTGTTTGAAGAAAATGTATATGGACTTCGTATGGAAACTTTAGCTAAGCCTCTTCCCATTTTTGAACTGCAATAACATCTCTATAGTCTCTGTTGCTTCAGGCGTATTGAAACCTCATTGTCAATTGTAAACACGTTGTTGAGCTTAAGTAATGGTCATGGTTTGGTTAGGTTTAGGGAGAGATAACGCTTTGGGTTGAAATAAATATTTCATTAATGTTAGAGGACCTTCATGGTCATGGCTACAATAATAAACATGCAATAAAGTCACAGTTAAAAGAAATATCCATATCAGTTTGAAATCAGAAACAAATACTACTGTGTCAAAGTGTGCTTTGTTGACCTTCTGTTATCTGAAATTCCTTCTCAATTCCTTTAATAATCTAAAAAGGAGTCTATTCATTAGTGTCCTCTGTTTCCCAAAGACAGTCACAAAATAAAGGCAGCAAGGTCAAAAACCTAAAGAGAATGACCTCATGTCTTGTTTTGTTTTTCTGTGGTCCATTCTTTGTTATTCTAATTGAGCGTCCTTTTTGGTGCCTCGATAACTATAATAGCTTGTAATGTGTTTTAAACGAGCATTGACCTGACAGATGAGCAGATGTTTGAAGTGATAGGATGATCAACATTACCTTGAAGAATATACAACACTGATTATATGTGTCAGCCTATCATCTGAACTCTAAGTGGTTTACCTGCTGTCTGCTCTAAGCACTGGTATGGATTCAGAGTGGATTGAGGTGAGCAGCTTTGCCCTTTGTAGTCCCCAAAGAGGCCAGGGTGGACAGAGCTTTGTTTAGTCTGACCTTTAGTGTGTTTCTTCTGCTACTAAAGCCTTTGGAGACGCCAATCTCTGTGTTTGAATGACCAGCAACACATCACTCAGTGTCAGCTGTCCAGAGCCTCGTCTACTAGTATACATCAGCCTCTCAACTAGTGCCACTGTCCTACAATAGACAATCTGTTAAAATGAGTATGTATGTTTAACTAACCCTGAAGATTAGTCATTGTGGCTAACCTTTGCACATGTTTCAAAAAATAAAATAAATAATGATAGCTAAGAAGTACTACTCAAGCAACAAAATTAAAGTATTGATTATAAAGGATGGACGTGCTTTAGAGCCCTACATATAGAGCTGGGACAGTGCTATGCACCTCACAACGAAAACATCGTGGGGCTCTCTCCGTCAAAATGATGAGACCGCAGTGTAAGTATGTACTACAGTGAGTTTTGTCTGGCTGTTGGTTGGTATCAGTGCGTGAGAGTAGTCGTTGCATTCTTATCTGTTATATTTCAGACAGAGCTCAACAGAAGATTCACTAGAGCAGATGTGGCCAACACTGCTTCCCATTAATGTTGCACTATATCTTGGTGTAAAGAACCAATTTCCAATGGCAGAATATAGTAAATGACATCTTTAGTGTTACCATGTATAAATCTTACCTTTTGTGATGAATAGTGTTATAAGGTGAAAGTGTCAAAAGTGACAAATGTACTAGTTTCTGACAGAAGATTGTTATTTATTAGTAAGTTAACCAAAAGATTAATAAACTAAATTAATATGAGTAACCAATAGATTCAATCGGAAAATTAACTGTTAGAATAATTGACAAAAAATAATCGTTAGGAGCAGCTCAACTTAAAGTAAAGGTCAAAATTATTAGCTCCCTTTATGAAGAGAATAGTTGACCAAAACCTTAGAAGCACCTTTTAATATAATTCACTTAAGTTGACAGTTTCAATAATAACTGAGATATTACAGCCTTGTAAAAGTAGAATTCATGGCCGAGCTGATGTATTGGATTGCATTAGGTTTACAGGTGTACCTAATAAAGTGACCAGTGGGTGTATACTTTAAAAAGCGGATTTTTTTTGTATCTTTTAGAGGAAAATGTAGGAGAACCAGACCTTTTGTCTTTGCAGATGTGTCATCAATGTCACATACATGACTGAAACATCGTGTTATGATATATTTTCTATTTAGCTTCCACAAAAGCCATAGCACACACTTCAAAATTCCACATTGGTTGAGATTCAAGAGTAAGCATAGTTCAAGCATAGCATACTTCAGCATGTTACAAAAATCACAGTGAAAGTTATATCAGGCAGCACAGAAGCAGACTCCTTGCCAAGCAAAATTGGAAAGATGATTTAAAAAAAAAAGCCGACCACAGACTCCTCAGCTTTCACCATCAATATTAAACAAATTGGTTGTGTAGAAATACAGAATATCTGCTGCTTATCATGCTGTGGCTGTCATAACTCGGGCTAACACCACTGTCTCCTGCGAACTCGGCCAAAGGATTGAGTGCAATCGTCATAGCTTTTAAAATTGCTCAGATGATTGTTTAAATATTCTGAAAGCCTGATGCCCAAAGAAGCTGGTGTCTTTTTCTTTTTTTCTTTAATTTTTTAAGACTTTGTAACTGCATGTGTGCTTTGCTTCAGTCAACACCATATTCCGTTTTTTTTAATGTAGATTCTGTTATTTCAAAATTGGTCTACACAAACGTGTGTGGGCCTGTATGCTCATCGGAGTTGTCTGTCTCTGGCTTCTCAGGTGACTGTCTCTGGACCACTCAGGTAATTTGAGTGACTCCTAATTAATAAATGGCAAATAGCAGTGTCCTGTATATACTTGCAGATATTATTGGACTGACATTTAAAGAAGAAGAAGAACAAAATTGTAATGGTGAATCACTCTTAGGGTCAGGTACTGGGCCTCATTCTCTGAACGCTGTTTTCATACTTCAGCGTCTGGCAGCTCAATTGGAGTAATAAATGCTCATAGACAGTATGATGGATTTTCATGACACTGTTGAGAATTGGTCAGAGCAGCTGGACAGAGCAGACTGATGCCGAGCCAAATGCGAAAACAGATGGTGGTGGATGGATGTCATATTTATTATAAAGACGCATCATTCCTATCAATTTGAACTCTCAGTTAGTTAGTTTTCAGTTAGTTTACGCTGACTAGAAAACATTAAAATTGCATCAATATATTGTGAAGTGAATTTCTGAAGCAATTTAGTCTGATATTTCATCCAATTTTGACAATTTTTTGTAGCTGATAGCTGAATGAGGATTTATTATTTGGTAATCATATTTGGTCTCTTGTGACATCATAAAAAGCTGATAAAATCAGATTAAATATCACTAGAAACACACAGCATCCTAAGGGATTAGTTATCCTAGTCCATAAATTATATTTACGGAATTTTTCACTTTACTAAGACTTTACTCTGTATTTTAGCTTGAAGTATTTTATTCCTCATGATTTCTTAGTTATCACACTGTAATGGAATTTGGTATAACCAAATTAAATTTCATATGCATAACAAATGATCTGCTAGCCACTGCCCCACCATGACATTTTGATCTTTCAATATTGAGATGAGATCTTGATATTCAATGATAATATCACATACAGTAAATATGAACAGTTGATTTAATCTGGCTCACCCATTCCCATCATTCACCATGCCAGTTCAAAGGTGATACTAGCTATATTTTGCACAGGTAATACTATTCCCTTTTAACTTACTGAGCACATTCTTTTAAATATAGTCATTTTTACAGAGACATTAGTTAAACATTTTTAGATACAGTTAGTTACAGTACTGTAACCCTTACAAGATAGTGAGGTGTGGTTTAGAGGTGGTGGGTGTTTTATTGATTCAGAGGCCTCAAAATGACCATGCGAGCACATACATAAATTGAGGGTAAATTCTAAATTATTTGACATAAAAAAACAGATTTCTAAACAGATAGTGTTCTCTTCTTTGCCTTCATATGGACATTTAAGCACAGCTTCTGTTTTTCTTTAATAAAGCACCAGCTTGGGTCACAGAATTGGCAGGGATCGGCCATCCTTGTTGCTGAGACGAGTTAAAGATCTTAAGCTTGGTTACTCTGCTCTGCACCCAGTGGGCTTAAACGTAGCCTATACCACACTGTCAGTAGGCTGTTTGTTTTCAACCTCCTCCCTCCTTGCTCGCTCTCTGCCCTCAATGGGGCTGGCCACTGATCCCCTCTCTGACTGAATCCCTTCTAGTCAAGGGAACAAAGTTGAGTTTTCATAGTCAAACAGTACTCACGCTGGCCCAGAAGTTCTTTGATTCACAAAGACCTTAAATCTGACAGAGCTACTGGATTCAGTCTTTCAACCAGGTCAACGATATTGATATATTTTACTTAAATTAACAAAAAGATAGGAAGAAAATCTGTTTTGCTTCTACATTAGCACCCAAAAGTAACTTGATTAGTTTCCAGTTTGTTGAAGTTTTTATTATAGTTGTAAAAATCAGGGGCCAGATATGTGAACAACACATCCATAAAACAATGAATATGCCATTTTCCACACTTATAAACTGGTATATATAGACGCAGGAAGAATATCTGGACCTCATGCATAATTGCATGACCATGCGTACACACAGTTTTCAAAACAAGTGGGATGTGATTTGGTGAAATGATAATGAAAACTAATGTGGTTGCAGAACTTTACATAAACAGTCAATTTTAACAAACAGCTTGAATGTTATAGTTCATAAAGTGAATTCCAAAACATTTCTTTTGTGTAGACTATGAGAACTTTCAACTTTAACTTTATTGTCCCAGATATGGAAATTTCAGATCAGGTAGCTTAATGTCACGTGGAAACAAACTCAATTTTAAATTTCTAGTATGAATAGATGAATAGAAATATGTTCACACCCGTAGTGCAAGTATGGTTTGGCGTTTGGTTTCCTTGCAACAGAGGCACTTCAGTAGGAGCTGGCAGACAGGTCTGGAATATCCAAGTCAACTTTGAGCCATGTCATGCCCACCATGTGGGATGGCATTATAAATCGAAGTCAGTGGTATATCAGATTCCTGTGACACAAACCAACATTAAAATGCAATTTGCAGCAGTGTCCTGTTTTCCAAACATAAACCGCAAATGACTGCACATATGTTGCAATTACAGCTCCTTTGGAGGATGAATTTGTATTTATTAGCAGAAAGCACTTCCATTCTGTCATTGTCAAATAATTTGTGATGCCAAAATGCTGTTGACAAATGTAGAGGCAGGCTCAACACATGACTCATTTATACTGTCTCTAAGCAGTGTAGGAAGAAACCCACAAGCTGGTGCATTGCCTGATGGATGGTGTCTTGGTAATATTTGTGACTCAATTATAATAATAATACTTATTATGGTGTGGTAGCAACAAATATACGACAATGTAGTGCACAGCTCTGCTTGCTCTATTCAGATGTATCGGGTGTAGATTATTATAACAGACCTAGCTAATGGCATATGTCAGCACACAGTGGGTCAACTGTGAGCAAAATTCTTTTCAAATTCTTTTGCAACTTTGTCAATTGCACTGATGATATCACACACATGCATGTATAAAAATACTAACCTGAAGGGACAAATGGTACAGTGGAAGCTCCTTCTTCATGCACACAATCCCTAGGATTCTCCTTAAATGAGAGAGCGACTGGCTCCAAATTGCCTTGGGACCACGTAATTTGGTAAAAAATAATCCAAGGAATCCTACTGTTCAACAAGTGACTTAATGGAGGTGCAGAAAAACATGAGAAATTATAATTTAACTTCTAAACCAGACATGGTTTGTCTGTAGCCAAAAGTCAGACCTCCGGAGTTCACGCGGCAGGGGATAAAATGGATAAATATGCAGTGATTCTGAAGGAGAACTGGTATGGGTGTGAAGTCTGACCTGTCTTGCTGACCTCTGTGACTCCTTTGATCACTGGGCCTTGGTGACAGTACACCATTCCTTACCAAATTGCTATGTCACACCATGGCAGACCATCTATCAATCTAGATTTTCCTCAAAGAGGGAACATTTATGTGCTCTAAATTTGAAATGCTAAAAGCAGGCAGGAGAAAAGCTTTGTTAATACTTAACAGGTCTCTTATTTCCCTTAATGTATAAAATATCACACCTTACTATAGATGCTAGAAATGAATTTAACGTCTTTAAGGAGGGCTTATTTGACTTTCCACTCATGTCGTTAATACATATAGAATCTCAAATGGCTATATTATATGTGTACTTATTTTTGAAGATCAGATCAGGACAATACAGGCCACACTTTAGGGGTAACAACAAGTTTTATCTATGTGATAAAACTGTATAAATGCTAAAACACTGTATGATATGATGCATTTGCATTTTAACGAACACACATTTTTGACCAAATTGCAGTGTTTGTGCTTGGTCTTTATCTATCTTCCTTTTTTTTAATGCATATTTGCAAAAATTATTTCAAATTAGTTATACAATGCTGAAGTTAATTGCAAAGCCTCCCCTCTAATTTGAAAGTCAGTTATACAGCAAAACTGCAAGAAACAAGCAAGATCTGATCAAATGTCTGTCTATTTAGGCCTCCATAAAATTAAGACATTTATGGGTCTCTTGTCTTGGAAACAAAATGTGAACATTGCATTCTCTTTTACCAAAAAAAAAGTGAGATAAATACTTCAGAAAGCAAACACAGCCAGCAGTACACAGCCAAACACACTGAACTTTTTTTCTGCTTTTATGTGATGGTCTAATTTAAACTAGAACATATTTCATTGCTACAGATTGCCTGTTAATTTGCTTAACACAGATGTCTAATGTCACAGTCCAATAAATTTGTCCTCAAGAATCCTTATAAAGAATCAGATTGAATTTCAAAGTTTAACTTGGATTTTTTCTTTGTACATGTAATCTATACAGACAAATGTTAAATAATTTGTTTATTCTGTTGTCAGGTAGCTGGTATTTTGTGGGTCAGCAGGGTAAATAAATTAATCAAACTGCACTAGGCAGGTATGATCTCTCACTGGTATTTTTAGGTTTGTCAAAAAGAGGATGAAGTAGAACAACACATTATCAGTGTTTGGAGGGCCTTTGGGAAGAATGTCTCCCACTAAAGTGTCACCTCTTAAAGAAAGCATATTACGTTACATACAAACATGTCATTTGTGGGACACTAGGGTGGAAATGTCTCCCTGGGGAGCAATCAGACTGACTCCAGCTTTTTTAAAAGTCTCCTCTCTCTGCCACTCCTCATTTTTCAGACTTGTGGAATTAGTCGAAATCCTAGCTTCTAGTATTTGCCTTGCTCACACAGCAGTTACATTGATTTCTAATCAATGTAGCATTTTCCTCTTTCGAAAGTCGCTTTGTAATTTAACTCCACTGTAGATAAATCAGAGCTTAGAACACAGTTAGCGCCACAGCAAAGACTAAGCATTAGTTTTTACTTGCTTTAAAGTTTAGGAATAAAAAAAATCTAAAAAGAAACGACTGCAGCATTATATTTATTATTAAAGCAATTAAGTTCAGATTTTTATTCTGTAAATTATTTGCAGTAGCAAGGCAACATATAAAACCTCTAAAAACACAGTAAATCAATCAGTAGTGAAGTTTGTTCAAATACCTGACAATAAAAAGTACAGTAAGGAGTCCATGTTATTAAAAACTGCTAAAAGGATAAAATAAGTTGTTAGGTTATGTAGAACCTTCTACGTGTGTTAAAATGTAATATTTGAATATGTTGCATATAGTTTGTGGAGACGTATCCTTGACGAAAGGGTTGCATGTCCATTTGTCAAGAGGATAAGGCTGGCAGTATTCCATATTGTCAAGAACTAACAATGTTTTAGTAGTGTAGTAGTAGTATTACTTCACTAGTAGTATCAGTTTCTCTGACGTCTAGTGAAGCTTTACATCTTTAAAAACATCTTACATAAATATAGTTGGATTTTTTTGTTCCAAAAATACTGTAATTTTAGTGAAAATTAGCCAAACAGGAACGAATTGGTTATTTGTTCTGGATTATTTTCAGCAGTGTTTTAATCCATGTTTGGTGCTGTAGTGAGAACAGTGTACGTGTGACTCATTTTTGAATAGAGTTATGTGGCAAAAATATCAGCAGTTTTATCTTGATTACAGTTTGTGCTTTTGTTTGTCATGATTTGTCAACTAACAATGACTGACAATGAAGACTGCTGCTCACTGTTGATTGCACGTTTATATTCACATACTAGCACATAATTCACATACCATAGATAGCGAGCAACTATAATGTGGTAAACATTAGATCTGGTGTAAACTTTAATCTTGAGACAAATTTTAGACTGGTTTCAGTCCTTTTTTAAAAAATTGGTTCTCATTTATTCATTTTATTGCATTGGAACAAAGCAGACTTGCTTAGCATAAAAATCTGCTAACTCTGCCTACAACAGATTTCCCCTGGTCTTCTGTTCTGCAGGCAGTTTCTTATTAGTCATCCTGGCTGGAAATGTGACTGCTCTTTTCTTTATGAGAAAGTAGCCTTTATTTACAGCATGTGGCTCTTACCAAAACATAAGTACTTTGCAATAAAACAATTAAGTTCAAAACGGCAAACTGTCAGCGCAGTAACATGAACAACAACTGTACTGAACTGAAACAGTAAAAGACATAAAACAAAAGAGCAAAATCATCATTTGAGAGAAGTAAGGAGATGAGTCTTTTTAGTTTTTCAGTTAAATTGTATTGCTGAATGAGGTAAACTATTCCAAAGTTTAGGTGCTTAGCTGGGCTCAGAGTCACGACCTAGCAGACTTTGGTTACTATTTGGAAACAAACATTTTACAAATGTATTCAGGGGCTTCAGCATGTAGCTCAAAGTCTCAAACCTGGCCCAGCCTTTTTATTCCAGCAACAGAAAGGGCACACACTTGGCACTGCAAACAAAGGAGCCATTCCTCTGCCAACCACCACCGGTCATTAAGCATAATTTGTCTGGTATCCCTGTATTGAAAATGCACAAAGGAGGGTGAGTAAATCCAGTGTGAGGTTGTCCTCTGAGCTGTCATGTGGAGGGATAGTGGAGGGACCCATGCTGCATGGCGGTGGGGGCAGACAGGGACAAAGCGGCTGGCTGGGGGAGCTCCCACAGGACAGCTTTGGCACAGCAACCAGAGAGGGACACCACCCCGCTTCTCCTCCAAATAACACCTACAACCAGTGCACCACCCCCTCCCTACAGCCATGTGTCTGACAGTTAAAAAACAACAGCTCCTGTGGCCAGCCAGGCTCCATCTCCCCTACTGGATTTATGCTTGTTTCCCTTTTCCCACTACCACCTGCTCCACCCTACCTACTGTCTCCTGTTTGCTCCATCTTCTACCATCCAGAAGACGTCTCCTCACCATGACTTTCTTCCCTTACCGGGGCTCTTCTGTTGCTCTTGTAAATGCCCTTTAGAACAATATACTGTATTGGCACCATGTATAAATGTAATGTCAGTGCAGAAAACCACAAGTTCTAGCAGTTTAGAGACACTGAATCTCATCTGTACTTTTGGACACTATATACCCGACACCTGCATCCCTTAAGGCCAATTCACATTTTCCATTTGCCTGGTGGCAGATCTGTCCTGTTTGGATAAATGTTACATAAATGTTGCATATGAGATAAATCCCTAGTTTACTTGTCTGGCACATGTGCATTTGGTGCACTGGCATTGTGGACCGTTCATGGAGATGTGGGGTGTATATGGACGTCTGTAGAGAGTCTCTGTGGACTTGACAAGCGGGATGTATGAATTTGGAAGAAGTGATCTTTAAGACACCATTGTCTTATTTATACTCAATAGCATTTGATCCAGAGTCCAAGATCATGAAGACATAATACAGTAGCACCATTTTCTGGCTAGGCTGAAGATACTGGGGTTTGAAAAGACAAAGTGGTGACCAAAAGGTTACAATTTGAATCACAGTTGAGGTTGATGCATTTCACTCACAATGGCTCTTAGCATAAGGTGCACATACGAGCTATGATGTGGAACAATAAGAAGACGGAAGAAGAAGAATTTTTATGTGTGAAACTGTGGCTTCATCCAAACAAACTGGCATTTTGCAACTTGTCCTCTGACAAAAATAACTTGGTGCATTTCAAGGCCTTTGCATGATTAATGTTGTTTAGGGCGATTAAATAAAAGTTTAATGAATGCAACAGAAAACAATAATTAAAACATTTCTGTCTACATCTGCACCAATATCCCCAGAACTTTCTGTCACGCACATCAAGGACATCAGACAAGTTCCCACTTTCGTGCTTGTTGCTGCGTAGTTGTTAAAATATTCCAATTTTTACATTGTCTTCCAAAAAATCACCATTTATACTAAAATCACAAATCGGTGAAAATGTTGACCGTCTCTTCTTTTTTCTCCTTTTAGTTGGCGCTACTTTCATCATTCTGTGACAGACCTTTCCAGGCCTCTTGCCCATTACACGCAGGGGAAACCCCGTGTCCCCAAAATAGGATGAGCTGAACATAAAAGGACCGTCATCATTAGATGAGGAGTCGGGGTAAATTGAGCAGCCATTCAATTGATGTAGGGTAAAGCTGTATCACAACTGACTTAGTTATTTTCTGTTTCAGTAGCCGTACACATAGGAATGGTATCCTCATTATCATACTGCTTTCTGTCAGACTGAATGAATATAAATTGTGGTATTATTTTGGCTCATAGATGGAAGCTATTAAGAAAGGCTAACAGTAATTCCTGTGCTGCTGCACTGAGGCCCGCCATGAAATGTCTTTCATTTATGCAGTCATCTTAAAGGTAAAAGCACTTTTTTTTTTCCTTGTTCCAATGGGAAGATGAGTAGTATGAGAGCATAGTGGAAAACCTGGGTTTTCGTAAAGGGAAATTACATTTTAGTGAAATAAACAGAAAAAGATGTTTCATATTTACCATATTTAGGATTTAAAAAACGTTATACTTTCAAGCAGCTTATACACATGAAATAATCATTATAATTATTTTGTACTATTCACAAACATGTGTCAGATAAAACAGGAGGGTTACCTAGTCTGCAAATACAAATGTGGGTAAATTGAGCTAAGTCCATACTATAAAAAACTCACTATATGATTGTCAGTAGCACAAACATTAAGTGAAGGGTCTGTAGCTCTGATGTTTCAATTTGGGAGTGTTTGAAAATGTTTGAGAAACCCCTGATTTAAACCAGCAGCGCGTCTGTTAAATAACAGGACACAGAAACTTCACGGCCTGAGCGTCACATTTTATGGTGTGAGTCAAAAAAGAGGGAGGAAAAAATAAAACTACTCTGCCTCTCAGAAATGGTATGAAATCCGGTCTCCATGTCTGTTCGAATTTACAGCACAGCACGGTCATGTGTGAACCAACATGAGAGACTGACTGAGGTGTGAATTGGAGGAGGTGTGAAAGACTCATAGACCCAATAAAGTGATTATAGGTTCCTTCCTATCAAGCCCACAGGGCTACCCCACAGTTCAGTTCAATAGCAGCTGAAAGTTAAACAAACATGTTGATTCTGTCTTCAGAGCCTAGAATGTACAGATCTGTGAATTACACTGTATGAGAACTTTATCTTTAATTTGTAATTTGTTCCAGGGCTGAAACTAATGACTATGTTCTAGACTTAATAAAATAATTTCCCTCTGGGATTAATAAAGTGTTTTGAATCTTGAATCTTGAATCTTAATGATACTGTTTATTTTTTATGAACTAACTTGTTGTCTATACGCTCAGTTGGCAGTTTATTAGAAATATCCAGCTGAATCTAACTGAGTCTAATAAACAGTGCAGCTGTGTTTAACGTATCATAGGTTATTAAATTTTGTAGATTAATCTATTGGTTCCATGGTTTTAATCCTGTTTGCAGTGGATATCAACACATAGATTGTCCTTCAGATACCTAATTTTGGTTGGATGCTAGTATGAAATCACTCCTTCATTTAAACACAACAACAACAAATTACAAACTAACTTAACTAACAATTAAGTATGAAATCCAGTGTCTGTTGTAAACTACTCTGTGCTGGATCGTCAGCTGGAGAAAGTGTCTGTCTCCTGCTTCTTTTGCGCAGTGGTTGTTTGGCCTGATGAAGCCACTTAGAGGAGCGCTGACGGTCTCACCCACGTCTTTTGCTGCTGCCTGAGCTGTGGAGGTGAGCTGGGAAGCGCCTGGGTGGTAGGGCAACACACGGGGCCTCCCCGGCTGGCGCCTGTAATTTTACCTTCCCATTCATCAGCCAGAGATATTAATAATAACAGCACATCTGGATTCACTTTACTGTCTCATGTTAACCCTTTTCACTGCAGCAATGACTGCTACTGCAGCAGCTGGCCAGGCCTAAACCCCATTACCCCTCCCCTCCCAACTCAATTCTCAGTCCTCTTGCTGTCAATCTTCATTTCTCTGTCTCATCTGCTGTTCCAGTCTTTTCTTGTTCAGCTTAGAAAGTGTGTGTGGAATAGTGCAGATTTTTACACAGAATTTATTATTTTATTTTATTAATTTATATAATTTTCTGTATGTTTATGTAAATATTCCTTTTAAAAAACAGTTGTTTTCAGCTACAATAGTCATTTACAATATGAACAACGTCTACACATTCATTCTGATCAATTTGATGTTATGAAATCTGCTTTTCTTTCACAAACATGGTCATTTCAATGTGTGTCCAAACTTTTGACTGGTAGTGTACATTTAGACCATAGCTATTTTTTTATTTAAACACACTAGTAACCCAGTTACAGTTGGCTTTCTTGAGTAAGCAGATTCCCTAACTGCCATGTAAACGAGAAACCTGGTTACCATAATCAGGTTACGGGATTAGAAAAAAATGTTTTCCCCAGGTAGATTTCTCATGGTAAATGCCAGGTTCTCTGCTGTTTCTTTTTGGCTCCTTACTATTGTGTGTGTGCATGACAAAAGACTACAGACAGATAAAGTAGCAGAGCGGCTGGATGAAAGAGAGATCATTACATGGAGCAGTGTCTCCTTGTATTTAAAACAAGTCTGCCCAAAGTCTGAGGTAAAATGAAACTAGCACAAAGTGGCCTGTAGAAGTCTAAATAATTTGGTTTCCACTGTGTATTTGTTAAAGTCAGATAGTTTGTGCTGTGAAACTCTTTTGTTCCTGCTTGTCTCTATAGGAGTAAAGTCAGGAAGTAATATATTCTGTCATTTTACAGTTAAAATCTCAACACAAGAGACTGCAAAACTTTTGAAGGCTTGTCAGTGTAGACTCACTGAAAGTGTGCGTTGATATTGCTGCTTGTACGATTCACTACCAAGACGCACAAAAGACACAGAGTTCTCAGAGAGAGTTCAGGGAGGCAATGGGATCCAGCCAAGAGGAGCCTATGTTGGCAGGCTTTTTTGCCCTGCTTTAAAGTATGGCTGTTTGGTACAGGTACAAACATTTTTTCTATACGTGCCGTGCAGACTGGTTGGTGCAAGTCTGCTGAACCCCAGCTGGCCCTTTTCAACATGTCCACTTCTAAACTGCCTGCAGAGGTTCTTCATCTGAGCTAACTCACTGAAGAAAGAACCAATTAGCTATGCCATACATTATTTTTTTATAACCATACAAATAATCCAAAAATGTGCACTGCAGTTTGTTTTATTCTACATGTGATGAGTCATATGTAAAAACTCAGACACTGGCCTGGCTGTATGCCACTGCTACTAAAACATTGTATACATGCGTGTCCGTTGGGATGGAGGTTGAGTAAATCACCCTCTGAGCTGTCTATAGGTGGAGCCAGGGCCCTGCTACTGGCCGCCATGCTTGGCTCGTCGCCCGTCGCCCGAGACTCCCGCCGATGGCAACAGGTGACGGAGGTCTGCTGTGTGTAGAACTGACAGCCCCCTCGCAAGGCATAGAAACACTTGCTTCATTACCACACTCTCCAAACCCCCACTCCCAGATAGAGAGAGAGACAGGGCAACCGACAAGTTGAGAGAGGCTTTACTGCTGTTTCTGTGGCACTAAACATCAGTTTGCGAGGAGGCAAAAAGCTTAGTGTGCATCACTCATCTGCTCATGAGTCAACATTCATGATGTCACAGGCTGACTTGCCAGCCGCACACACAACTATACTGTATTACCAATTTTCGTATAAAAGACCTTATTTATTAAAAAAAGGGGAGAGTCGGCTCTTTTTCCATGCAGTGGACTGAGCTGTACCTCCCAGAGAGCCCTGACTGTTAAACCATCGTGCCACAAACAACCTGCTAAAAACACTTAGAGTATTTCTCCCATACAGAAATAAACACTGGCAAATTAGTGTTCTTATTTTTGGAACTATTTTAGCTGCCAGAGGACTTGAAAACATAACCAACAACACAACCAGACATGGTCTGACACAGAGGACTGCACTTTCAACATCTACATATGAACATCCAGGACCTGCTATAGCTATCAAGGCTGTACTTTGGCCTCGAGGATCATTTATGTCTCTGAAATGAATCCTCGCGGTGGAACAATAGTGCCACTATTATCCAGCACAGAGAGAGATGAATTCACATGGGGACAGGTCATCTTGATTTATGAAGTGTGAATTAGGAGCTGAGAGTCTGGGACCAAGGTGGGTTTGGGGAGTGGGGGTGTCGGGTCTGCATGGCACAAACAGCCGTCTGTGTCGTAGAGGCTGGAGACACCGAGACCTCTCATCACCCCTCCTCCACAACCACCACCACTACTACACTCTGACTCCTGGCCTGTTTGCTCATTCGCAGGAGCTTCTGGTAGTGCTGCACCTTTGGCTTCTGAAGATCTGTAGAAATCCAGCCAGGTTGCCATGTGGAATCAATGCTTCAGTTTCAGCAGGACATTGAAATGTACTTAATGCCCCACTAGCTGCAGAGGATGCCTGCTGTGTCTGCACTTGTGGTCAGGCTTCATTTATATCACGTGGCAGGCTGATGGAGTGCTGAATTATCCATCAAGAGTCCAACTATTTGCTTTGAATCCAGTAAAATAAAAGCTGAGCCAAAACTTCTGACCTGGGCTCTCTTAGCAAAGAGACCGTATGCTTCAGATATTGAAGACATAAAAACACCACACAGAGATTTATAATCCTATGGAATAAGATCTTGCAATTGTAGGAAGTTACAGTGGCAATCATTTTATCTTCTTTTGCACCAATCACCAAGTCATCAATACAGATCACATTACAGTCTAAAAACCAACTGCGTAAATGCTTTGACCTGTCAAGACATGGATTTCACAAGATCTTAGAAGATGTCCTCTGCTATCTGGTACCAAAACATCACCAACATATCTGGTTAATCCTGTAAGTTATGTGGAGTCTAAATTCTTCAGCAATTCGTGCTACAGTAGCTCTTCTACGGAGTTTGACCAGTTGTGCTATACTTCGCTACCCGTGGCGTCAGTGACCTTTGGGCGACTATGACCCTGTCGCCAGTTCATTGGTTGTTTTCCGTGGACCACTTTTGGTTGGTACTAGCTACTGCATACTGGGAACACCCCACAAGCTGTTTTGGAGCTGCTCCATTTGCATGTATTTGATTGGCCAGCACCACACCTTAGCAATTGACAGAAAATCTTTTCTCCCCAGCTTCTCCTGAAGAATCCCTAAACTAACCAAGAACATCATTATGTTTATTGTTTTTTTTTTTACATTTTACTGCCAAAGTCATCTGTGTGTCACCTGTGCACCCAAATACAAATAACGATTTGGATAACGACTTTGTTTGGATGCAGAGCTTATGTGAAAACTTTAATGATGGAGCGGAAGAAATGCACATTTTAGGTGCTTTGAGCATCAACTCAGGAACCTGTGGGGGAAAAAAATGCTAAATGTGCCAATTATAGTGTGTGTTAAAAGCTGCACATACTGTATTTAGTAGTTCTCTACATGGAAGATGACTCTATATGGATTTGACATAAAAAGATTGTTTGAGTAATATATTGTTTGACTTGAATATTATATTTGTATAGCTATATGTTAATAGGTTTAATTCATTTACAATGATTTTTTGTGGACTGGAATCCTTATGTGGAAATAGATATAAACATCTCTAGACAGTTAGTTAACAATCACCTAACAAAGCCCTCATATTCTCAAACAGGACCCAAATAGTGTGACTTGCAAGAATGCAGTCTGCCATCCGACTCATGGTCAGTGGTCATAAGTAGCAGTTAATTTTAATTATGCTCACAGCAGGAGTGATTATTGTGATTGTGTGCTCTTGGATTGCAGAGGAATGGAAAAAAGCGCTAAACAAACTAGCAAATTGCACATCTCCCAAGTGCCAGAGTAAACAGAATAGCACCCACTTCGTGTCTGTGTGTATTCAGCTTGGCAGTGTGGCCTCAATTAGCACGAGGTGTGAAACAACGTACTGGGGGAGATAAAGCGTGTGAAAGGTGCTTTGTTTTCTGAATGACACTGTATGCGCTCTGTTATTGACAAGCCTTCTCTATAGAGCCACTGCAGATGGGATATGAAGCCTCACAAGTCTGCTTGGATTATATTATGTCCAAATTGTCCCCCAAAATAGACTCTAAATATGTCAGCTATTTGTGGTTAGCTGTTGCATAGATGAAAGCTATCAGAAACCTTTCTGTTGAGTGTGTTTCTACCTGAGTGTCATTTGTTTGTACCAGCGCAGAAGATTCAAGATTCTTTATTTGTCACATACATAGTTATAGTGTACAACACGCAGTGAAATGTATCCTGAGCCGTCCCTTTTCTAAAGACTGTGGTAAATAAGAATATAATAAAATAAGAAACTAGGACTAATTATAAGTGCAAGCTAAAAACTTTGTGTCTGTGTGTATTCAGCTTGGCAGTGTGGCCAACGAAAAGAAGCCTGCTTTTTCTCAGTATATGAGAAACCAGCAGGGATGGCTGCAATGGCCTATGTATGGCTCAAACAAGCAGATTCCTTTTGAATGTATATCTTCAAGCTCTGGTTTGAAAGTCCTCAAGATCCAGACCCCGCAAGAGGTCATTATGTTGGTTGGTTTATTAGCCAGAGGAAACTGTTTGGTTAACTCAGGAATAAAAAACTCCTCAATTAAGTAGGCGTCTGTCTCAAGTAGGCTGACTTTTTAAGGAGGAATATTTCACTATCAAAATGTTCCTGTGGTAAAACAGTAGGAAAGGATTAGAAGAAACAAAAACAACTCAGCGTTAAATGAGCCTGGCAATTCTTATGACACTTAATGAGAACCATACTTCACCCGTGCAGCCACATTTGAAATGAAATATTCCAGGGTGTGAAATATTATTTCTTAAGTGGAAAACATGCCAGTTTCATTTTGAAATGTCCTCAAGTGTGCAATTAAGTACTGCAAGTTCTTCATTTAAGTGGTGAAAAAGAAAATAAAAATCTGTAATTGCATTATGCATTAAGAACCAGTGCTTTCTTTAGTATGTTAAGAGGCTGGCATTAGGTTGTATGTGTCTATATGTATGTGTTGTTTACTCTGCTGCATCTCACATGTGAATGCACTGGATTGAGCCTGTCTGTCAAGCATTTTTTGGGAGCAATAGTTTATGATACGTGCTGGTCAGATGAAAAATATAAGGGTGACATTTTCCAGACTTTTCACCATCATTTGACCGTAAACTAAATGAGTCGTATGCTCAAGTGCTTGTGTGAATTAGCTCATTCAAAATGAAACAGAGATGCATTTATCTAAAGGGGATGGTTTATGGCTGATGTAGCAGCTGGCTAAGTTCTTCCATTAAATTATTTTTCAAAGAATGATTCTCTGAGCATGAGTTTAGACAGGTTTGCAAATTGTGATACTTTCCATGGCTGCTGCTTAGTGAGAGTTGTTTATTTGGGAGCTAATTTGGCCGGCTTTATTGAGAGGCCGATGTGGCACAGTTACAGGCAGAAATATTGTCCCTCTTGAGCTGAACACAAGCAATAAATACACTGCAAAAAGCGTACTTAACAGGCCATTTCATCTCATATTCAGGCTGTAAACTGTGCTGTTCTTCAAATGTGAACGGTTCCAAACTGTCTGACAGAATCGCATATATTCTGTATAAGTTTGTTCCTCCACTGAGTGAAATCTTCAAGACTCAGTGTTTTGTGTGGCTGCTATATTACATCAAAGGGAAAGTATTTTAGATATCCTCCAAAATTGAGCATGACATATTTGGTATCTTTGGAAACTTTGAGGTTCTCCACTAAAACTCAAATTTAGTGGGTTTGAACAATGTTTGGAATCACACTGAGGGTGTAATGACTGACCCATTAGCTGGTTGGTGCTTATTAAGAGCCTAAGGAAAATGAGGGCTGGGAGTAAATAAAATTATTATGGCTAAATGTTTATGCATTTTCTTCTTTATGATATTTTTTTATAATAGTTTGCGCAGTTATGGCCTTCCGTGAGCTCTTCTCACTGTCATCAACAAAGCTAATGCAATTCTCAAAATAGACATTACATTGTCTAAAATTAAAATGGTATGCATTTTCATGATGCTTTGTTCATATATTAAATTAAAAAAATTCACACAAGTCCTCAAATTGTTAAAGGGAATCCAGTTAAACAAGTGAGAAAAATACACTTTTTAAATGTATTTATTATGGAAAGAGATTAAATCTTAAATATTTGATTGTGGCAAAAGTATGTGACTCTCTAGGATTATCAGTTCATTGAAGGGGAAATTAGAGTCGGATGTTTCAGTCAGTGTGGTGTGAGTCTGGGAGGCCATGCCTTCTTTAAAGAAGATAAATCTGGGTCTCCACCATCAGAGTCTGTTCTTGTCTGAGGTTTGTAGTCATTTAGTACATCCTAGCCAGAGACTAAAAGGACCCTAGCAAGGTGACAGGTTTCAGTTTCCTGATTATTTACTACGTGTGTTTAACATATTCACCAGGACAGAAAAAAGAACGACTTGTAAAAACAAATCGCCAGCATTATTGGTGTGTCTTGTGGTGGTGGAAACAACTGTCCAATCACTGCATACCATGTAAATGAACATAATACTGAACACCCCGCAAAACCACAGCTTCACCAGAACCAAGCATAGGGCTGGGCGATATGGACATTTCTTTTATCATGATATTTTTTTTTCATATCAGTCATTATTGATACATATCACCATAAAAATCAAATCACTATTTCTGTCAGCCATGTCAGGTTAGCTTGACTCTATTCCAACCCCATGAGTGGTTCAGCGTGACACTATTCTCATTATCGCTAGCCTTTCCTGCTGTCTGTCAAAGCATGTTGAAAAATGTTCTGTGGTCAGATAAAACCAAAGCAGAACTTTCTGGCTTGGATGAGAAGTGTTATGTTTGGCTAAGACCAAACACTGCATTCCAGCATAAAAACCTGATCTCATCTGTGAAATATGGTGGTGGCAGTATCATGATTTGGGTCTGCTTTGCTGCCTCTGGACCGGCATGGCTCTCCATCATTGATGGAGCTTTGAATTCTGAGCTGTACAAGCAAATTCTACAGAAAAAGGTAAAGGTATACATCTGTGAACCAACGCTCAAGAGAAAGTGGATCATGCAGTAAGACAACACTATGGTTGAATTTCTCCTGCCTTCATTTGAAAATCCTAGACATTGAAACACTCAGTTCATGTAAGAATGCTAAATAACATCCTTGAGATGAAGCTGTTCTGTAAGCTAAAATCTGTGCAAGCTGATACAGGACTGACAAACGGCTAAAAGAAATGTTTAACTTATTCCTGCAAAAGCGGTCACATCAGTCGCTGAAAATAAAGTCTAAAACTCAAAACTGTTTTACTGGTGTTTGCATACCAGTGCACAAATATAACGATCGTCTAGTTAAGTAAAGTAATAGAAACAATTCAAAATACTGTAATAGTATGAGTAAAATGCATTTATTTAAAGTATTGACAGAAAAAGTACTCATTGCTACTGTCAGTGTTATACATTCCTCGATTATTACTGTTCAATGAAGGGTTGGATCTTGTGTGAGGCTGTGACTGCCAGCAGAAAGATCCACCAGATTACCGCGACCGCTGAAGGACTTCAAACTTCACCAGTCATTCCCACTGTGAGACTGTCTTCAGGAAGTCTGGAAAACCGACAGGGGGCGTCTCCTCTCCCTGCATCCCACCCGCCTCTCCAGCCACCCCCCTCCTGTGCGGTGGAAGAAGGAGGTATTGGGGATCTCCTCCTAGACAACAAACCCACATTCAAAGAGGGGCACTACGAATTACATCACGGTCCGTGTGGGGGATATAACGGAGGTCGCGGGTTACGCTCAGCGATTTTCTTCAGAGGAGACAACGGGAGCATCATGCCGAGCACGCGCTCAAGGAGCACGAGGAGACATCTGAGCTTTGTCACGCAGTTCATCATTAAACATAGTTTTCACTGATGCTGCTTCGGACAAACTTTTTTTGTGTCTTTCACAGGTTTTTATCATGGGAAACTGAATTTTAAAGGACAGTCAATACGCAGCAATTACGTCTCACGCGTAATTGCGCACAGTAAAGTGGCTCTGAAGCAACTCCGTGTTCGCACTGAACTCACCGTCAGTTCTGCTGACATGGATCAGTCTCATCAGTGTGTAGCCATGTATCTCCTGGTGCTGTCTCTCGGACTTATAATTGACAGGGGAAGTTGTCAGCACTACTACCTTCTCCGTCCCATCCCGAGTGACAGTCTGCCACTTGTGGAATTAAAAGAGGACCCAGATCCTGTCTTCGACCCCAGGGAGCGGGACCTTAACGAGACCGAGCTGAAGAGCGTACTGGGAGATTTTGACAGCCGCTTTTTGTCAGTTTTACCGCCCGTGGACAGTAAATACACCGGGAACGATGAGCTGGATGAATTTGAGACCCAGAGACTCGGTGGAGTACTGCCGAAGGAAATCAGAGCGGTGGATTTTGACATCCAGTTCGGCAAGAAACACAAGCCCAGCAAAAAACTGAAGCGGCGTCTGCAGCAGTGGCTGTGGGCGTACTCGTTCTGTCCGGTCGTGTACACCTGGACAGACCTGGGGAACAGGTTCTGGCCGCGGTTCGTTCGTGTGGGCAGCTGCCTGAGCAAAAGGTCGTGTTCGGTTCCAGAGGGCATGGTGTGTAGACCTTCGAACTCGACCCACTTGACTATACTGAGATGGAGATGCGTGCAGAGGAAAGGGGGACTCAAATGCGCGTGGATACCGGTGCAGTACCCGATCATTACAGACTGCAAATGCTCATGTTCCAGTTAAGACTCTGTGCAACAAAAATAAATTATAAGCTTAATATTTTTGTGATTTTTCTTTCACATGCACTACCGAGTGTAGGAATGTATTTTCTGTATATGCGGTGCCATGCAATTATATACAACTCCCTGTACAAAGTCAGTATTATTTGTAACCAGAGTCTACTTTATTTGTGGAGAATATTGGTTATATATTTTGTATTTATGGAGATATGGCGCAGACAGCCACGTAAGGACTTGCTGTTTTCCATATTTGGATGAAACAGATTGACCTCAGAGTTAAACGTGGACTATTGATACAGCTGTGTATCTGTGACTTGTTTTATCCTGTAAATTAAGGAAAATTGCTATTTATTCTTTATATTCTACAATAAAAGGACACTAAACTAATTTTAAATGCTTTTCTTTTCATTTCATTTCTTGTTTTGATCACTCAGACTCAGTCTGAGCAGTTTGATATCTTTAAGTCATAAAGATGATTGGTTCTCATGCACGCCCTTTAGGCATCAAGTACTTTTTACAGTCATTCACTTATATAGTGCAAGATGGTGTCTGGTTTACTCCTAGGCTGTTACTATTATGTCATAACACTGTGTAATTATAGAAACAAAGGAGGGTTTGGGGATGAAGTAGAAGTCTTTGCATGTACATATTTCTAATCGCTCTTGGTTTTATAACAATAACTTAATATGAATTTATAAACAACATATAGTAAATAGTTCTCTCCTGGCTTCCAGTTAACTAGCACTATCTTATCACTGTAAAGCTGTCAGTCATACATCAGACACGTTACATGCTGATAAAGGAAACAGCAGAGAGTCAGTGACTGAAGGAATCAGCAGCTGCCAACAGTTCTCACTCTTTCATCTGCACAAACCCTCCTCCCCATTTGCAGCCCAGCAGGAGCTGAGCTGAAGAGAGGAGCTAGACTTCTCAACTGGGAGAAACCGCTACTTTACGTCTCCACTCAATCTGTAACACAGTTACAGATTATCAAGTTATAAAATATGACAGTGTTGAAGATTGAAAAGATGGAGGAAGTTGTCAAATACTTAAAGTCTGCACTTACTTTAAGTAATCTACTTGCCACACTATAAAAATACTCCATTACAAATAGAAGTCTTCCATTCAAGTCTGTTTAATATAGTGTAAAATACACTACCATTTGAAAGTTTGGGGTCACTTAAAAATTTAGTTTTCTAAAAGAAGAGCAGAGTATATTTGTTAATGCTGTTAATGACTATCGTAGCAGGACATAACACTTCTTTATGGAATATCTCCACAGGCAAACAGTTGCCCATTATCAGCAAACATTAGTCCAGTGTGCCAATGGCATGTTCAAGTTAATCAGTTGAAAAGGGTATTTGATCATTAGAAAAATCTGTTGCAATATGTTAGCACCATCATAACCTGTATGCTTTCATGGAAATTGAGGAAATTTCTATGTGACCCCAAACTTTAAACAGTAATGCACCCATCAAACATAATAATCTTCACTGTCAGAGTAATAGTATTACTAGATTATTATAAAGATTCATGAAAGCTTAAGCAGCAGTGTAACATTGTAGCGTGATGGAAGTGAAGCCAATTTTAATTTTGTAAAGTGTTAATCTGCAATGGTAACCGGTATCATTAGCTGTCAGAAAAAGGTAGTTGAGTTGAAGTATACAATTGAATGAAATGGAAATATTTCTATTACACTGTACAGAGCTCCAGTGAAAGCTAAAGTTTGTAATGCAAGTTACATTACTACCTCCTTCAGCTCACAACACCTCAACATTAAAATGCTGCTTACGCAGTTGAATAATTTATGATATTCTAGTATTATAACAACAAAGGTCTGTTCTGCACATGAATTTTGATACAATAAGTCGATTTTGCTATCTTGGCAGTCAGGTACTATATCTCTATAAACTCTTGAATCCCTCCCCTCAAGTGTCAGGATCGCACACACTTTTTTTTTCCAGAACAGTTTATGTAAACTCTTCATATTAAGGTTAAATTATTTGCACCATCACTTTAAAATTAAATGCTGTACATGGCATGTGTAGTATTTTTTTATAAGCAAATTTAGGATCTTTCCCAGAACAATATTCTGTGTGTTAAGCAAAGTTGGCCCAACTGTGTTTGCAAAGATGGAGCCACTGGAGGGTCTTGTTGAATTTACAACAATAGATTTCAATAAATTACTTTCTCTAATTGTCTAAGTTTTACGTAGCTGCTTCTCTCTCATACTGACTAAGACAACTCCCCCTTCCTTTGTTTTTCCAGAGACTCGGTTGGGTAGACTGTGGGGCACCAGAAAGCCTGTGTTTTGTTTTAGTTGTGTTTAGTCCATAATGATGCTCCTTAGCCTCAGAGCCAGCTCTGCACGTACTCATGCAGCAAACAAATCCCTGTACTTGTCACCGGATAGCAACGTAAGGGAAAAGATCTGGATAATGCAGCTTAAACAAACATAATAAATAGCCTTTGATGTATGTGTGTGTTGAATCTTCAGTGTTTGACATTGATCCTCTTGTCTTTTACATGGTACCATTTCCCTGTTGCATAAAGCTCACGATGGTCAGGCTTCACAGTTGACAAGCTCTGTGGATATCCACCTATTTTCAGTTGTGTGTCACAGTCGGGCATTAAAGCTCCCAGAAGGCTTAGAGACTAGACAGTTAACAGCTGTCCTGGAAATATATCATATAGAACTTCTTTAAAATGTATATAAATATGGTTTACATTTATGTCTTCTGTGGGCTTTAACCTGATTCATTTTACTTTAACTGCCAGGTGCCATGCACGGTTGTCTTACGTTCATTAAGCTCTCTGTAACTCTATCACTCTCTTTTCTCTGATTATTTTTATAACCCCTACCCTAACGTGCTAATGTTACCTATCGCATCTGAGAAACAAAAGTTATTCCTCCTTCTATCTTTCCTTTCCCACATTTTTTCCTGCTCAGTTAAGGCAAAATGCCGTGCCACTCAGATGATTTGTGTGCGGCGTAATACGAGTTGACAGAGCGCTCGGTGCCTGCTAATACCAGCTGCAGACTGGAGGATGCGGGGCTGCTAATACCCTTCGTCACTTCTGAGCTGCCTCTCTGCATCGTTGCTCCTCATCTTCGGCTGCCTACAGACCTTTGCAGTATGATATACCCAACATTGTAATGCTTTTAACCACCAGCAATCCATTAACTTAATGATCTCTTTGGGTATGGGCTCTCTTTATGGCTTTTTTTCTGCTCCCTCCCCCTTAACCTAATCAACCTCTTTTTTTTTTCTATGCAGATATACTGAAGCCAAAACCTTGTTGCTGATTAAATTCTCCTACAGGGTTCAGATATTTTCTTGATCAAAGCAAAGTTCTCCTTGTTAGCTTTGCCAACAATATCAAACACAAATCATTCATTTTTCATTACAGATGATAAAATTAGTTTTAATAACTTTTACCGGCTCACTAATAGGCCAAAGGTAGCCTTTGTTGCACCTTCATTACGTATATAACAACAAGCTGAGCCTGGCAGCTTACTTTGTAAGAGACTGCACAATGTTTATTCAGTGAAAATGACAAATTTCAAATAATGCCGTTAAACAGTTGAGCACATGAAAGGATGTGCTGTAATGATCAGGTCTGAAAGCTCTGAATACACGTTCACCCCTGTACTTGGACCAGTATGCTATAATGAAATGATACACAAAGTTTTTTCTTTCTTTTCTGCAGTGATGAAAGCTGAAAACTATCTTTTGATCTCGATACTGCTGGTAGCCCAGAGAAAGTTTTTACTGGCAAAAGAAATGGTTTTGTTAGACACATTTCATATGAAATATATAATTTAACCTTAAAAAGCCAGGAATTAGTCTGAATTCAACTAATGATTGAGTATTTTTTATTTTCAGAAACTTAGTTTGGAAAGGACTTTGAAATGTAGCTATCATTCATCACCTCAAATTGCAAGCGCTTTAATGTACTGTCTTTATAGTGGACTGTTACAACCACAAGCCATAAAGCAATTTATTTGTGTTTCTTTTCTACAACTTAATAGACGTAATGTTGGAAGTAAGATTATTTATTATTCTACAAAAAAACAGACTTTTTAATCGTGTCTACTTTTTGTTGTGCAGAGAAAATTTGCCTAAACAATGATCCTAAACTTTACTTTAGAGATACAGCTTCATTTGGAGGAAATTTACTTGTGCAACAGGTAACAGATTTTTTTGTTGTCCATGCAGCACAGATGTGACCTTGGTGATGGGTTAAAGCCTCATGTTTGCCCTTTCAATTTTTTGGTTTAGAAATCATCATACAGTAGATGCTACTGTTTAAACTGAACAGTAACAACCACTACTGACAATAGAATCATTTGTATTTTCTTAACTTATACCAACCAAAGGAGCAATTATACTTATACTACTCTAGCTCTCTGAAGTTCACATGCTGCTAAAACAACATACAAACAACAAGTTGCTGTTCTACTGATTGTCAGTGTGTGTTTACTTTTATTACTTTTACTCTAGTGGCCTCTACTGTACGTACATTATGGGTTTACACGATTTATTACTGCCTTGTACTTGTGTGAGGATTTGCTCACTGATGATATGTTTCTTCCTGTCATGAGAGAGAGTTACTAAATTGACAGTTAGCCATTAGTTTTTTTAAAACCAGATGTTGTGTTGCTGTAAAACGGTTTGTAATCATTTTCTTTGAATCTTTTGTCAACAGTTTCATAATTACGTCTAATAACCTCAAACACGCATAGAAAGGACAGCAATTTAAGACAGACAGCTCTCTTGGGCAGTTGGTCCCTTTAATTATTTGTAAAGTTGATGCAATTTGCTTATTAATCGTTTGACAGAAAAATACTACTACTTTGGTGATTGTTTTAGTTATTTTTAAAGCAAAAATAGTGAAAAAAAGCCAAATGTTCTCTAATTCCTGTCTCTCAAAGTGTAAAATTGTTCTGAATACTAATATTTGGGTTTTGGACTGTTGAACAAAACAAGACAGAAGACATCACCTTGAATACAGTTGAAAAAACAATTGACAAACGACTAGATGTCTTGGTGGAGAGAATTGGAGAATATTTTCCCTACTTTTTAATACATCTTTGTTGTCACTTCAACCAGTATTCTTATCAGTATACTTAGTTCTTGTATTTTCACTTTTAGAGTTATCCTTTTTATGAAAAAAACAAATGTTATTTGATAAATTAAGTTGGAGAAATCAGAATCAGAAACATATGTCCCTGCTCATGCATAAATTGTTTGTTGATCTGGAGTCCCCTGAAATGCAGACACGTCCTGTCAAAAGTTTTATTTGTTTGTTAAAGGGTGCTGTTTGGCATGCGGCCTAGTTCATGTGCTCTCCCACACATCAGATAATTGGAGGCTTTTGAACTATCCTCTCTGTTGCGTCTCCCTGTCCTGATTACGATGTTCAAACTGAGATGTGGGGCAAGGTTGATGTTGATTTTCTTCCAGCATTTTTGTCTGCTGTAAATTTCACTGAGCTGGGTTTGATGACTTGTGGGGGGTGATCCTGCTGTTTGATGTCCAGAACTCGTTAATCCAAACCTCAACTGGTATGCAAGGTCAGACCCTACTTTGATGTGCCCTGGCCTGCTCTGCCAAGTCTAGAGAGTCGAGAGGGCACCGTTCGTTTACGAAAGGTCAGGAACCGTAGCAACCCTGACACATTTTGGCTTTTGTCCATCAACTACTGTGAGGATGAGTCTGGTTTGTTAAAGGAGCACACACGAACATTTTCTGAGAAGCAGAAGGGAATACAAATACTTTCTCAAACATGCAGATTAATTGGAGGAATGTGCTGAGCTTTCATGTTTTGTTCATGTTCATGAGAGCCACCAATGCAGTTTATAAGATGAAATCTCCATGATAACAGAGCATACAGTATACAGTGCTGTGAAAAAGTATTTGCCCCCTTTCAAATTTTTTTTTTTTTTTTTTGCATATTTGTCACACTTAAATGATTCAGATCATCAAACTAATTTTAATTTTACACAAAGATAACTCGAGTAAATACAAAATGCAGTTTTTAAATGATGATTTCATTTATTAAGGGAAAAAAGTTGTCCAAACCTGCCTAACCCTATGTGAAAAAGTAATTCCCCCCTAAACCTAATAACTGGTTGTGCCACCCCAAGTGCGTTTGAGCTTGAGGTTACGAACTGATGGTCGGACATTCTCCTTCAGGATTTTCTGGTAGAGCACAGAATTCATGGTTCCCTCAGTTACAAAAGTTGTCTAGCCCCAGACCATCACACTGCCACCAGCATGTTAGTATGATTTATTTAATTTTTTTTAATGAAATGCTGTGTTAGTTTTACAATAGATGTAACAATCAAAATCTTGGGGATGTTTTTTGACAAATGTGAGATGAGCCTTTGTGTTCTTTTTTGTCAGCAGTGGTTTTTACCTTGGAACTCTCCCATGGATATCATTTTTGCCCAGTCTCTTTCTTATTTTTGAATCATGAACACTGACTGTAACTGAGGCAAGTGAGGCCTGCAGTTCTTTAGATGTTGTTCTGGGTTCTTTTATGACCCCCTGAATGAGTCGTCGTAGTGCTCTTGGAGTAATTTTGTTAGCTCGTCCACTCCTTGGAAGGTTCACCACTCTTGCAAGTTTTCTACATTTGTGGATAATAGCTCTCACCATGGTTCACTGGAGTCCCTAAGCCTTAGAAATGTCTTTAGATGGCACCATGCTTTGTTGCTTTTTAAGATCTTTTAACGTGCTTCACTTTGTCAGACAGCTTCTATTTAACTGATTTCTTGATTCAACAGGTCTGGCAGTGATCAGACCTGTGTGTGGCAAGTAAAATTGAACTCAGCTTTCCAAAAATGTGGTTAATCGCAGTTCATTCATGATTCAGCAAGGAGGGGGCAATTACTTTTTCACATAAGGCCAGGCAGGATTGGACAGCTTTTTTCCCTTAAATAATAAATGAAATCATAATTTAAAAACTGTGTTTTGTATTTACTCAGGTTATCGCTGTGTAATGTTAATATTTGTTTGATGATCTGAATCATTTAAGTGTGACAAATTCAGGAAGGTGGCTTTCTCACAGCAATGTATAAACAGAATGGCAGTGGGTATTGACCTGTTCCATTTTTTAAGATGAACATTTAAAAATTGGACTTAATTCTGTGACCCCTGAACCCTATAACAATAAATGGCAATGATTAATAATTTTCGTTTTGGTTGAAGAGTTCTGACTCATAAGCGCTATTGATTTGCAATAGCCCAGAACCTTTTTGCATCTTTGGTTCAAGATCCTTGGAAACCGGGAGGAATGAGTGGAAACATTGTGTTTGTTATGTAAAATAAAGCAACAACAGCCCCCACTTTGCACCCAGCGCAGGAATTCACTGCAATTAACTCTTGAGCGTCGCATGTAACTTTGAATGTTTGGGGCTCCGCAGGCAGACGAGGACTCACTCACACACAGGGATTCTGGTTCTTTGTTCTCCCAGGGCATTGGCTGGCTGCCACACAGCCTCAGTTGGCGGCACCTAACTATAATTTTCTCACAATGGTTGGCGTGTGAGCCGTCCATCATTCCTCTCCTGTGTCTCCCTGCTTTTTCCAAAGCACCCCCTTCATGCCCACAGTCTCCGCCACTGGCACCTCTCAAGCCTGGAGCGTGTTCAGGTTTACCTGCTCTCAAGTGCATTCCAAGTCCTTTCTGTCATCCTGTCATGTTGCACAACCAAACACGCTGCCTCAGGATATTTATTAATTCACTCTCTTCACACTTGGCTGTGTTTTGATCAGATAAAGTATAGTAAAGAGATCATTTCTGGAGGTCTGTGAGATTCCCAGATGTACTGCAGGACCTCTGCAAATTGTTTCCAGGTCCAGCTCTTTTTAATTAAGTCTCTTCCCTACAATAACTTCTATGGAGTACTGCTTTTCTGATATTATTATTTGTGGTTTGTAAAATACTGTTCAATACTCTCTTCATACCAACAAAAAAAGTGGCACTGGAAAAAACAGTGTGCAAATGTAGGGCCCACAGGATGGTTGTAAAGCAAATACACAGATGTTGCACTTTGATGACATTCAGATTCTGTAATTCATGGGTTTGATTGTAGTCACATTGCTCAATGCAGTGTCTTTTTAGACAGCAGATGTCTATTCCTGGCTTTGTAATAATTTATAGATTTACAAACTTAAGTTGCTGTTCATGTGTATAATAATGTATAATTAGGCAACAAAGTATTTATTTAAAAATGTACATTTCTTACTAATATTTTTTTTTATCATTTCACTACATAACCCAAGCTTTTGTGTGAATCTGGTCACAGCTGCTTATTGTCCCCTTGTAAGTTACTTGGATTCTCTACTCTACTGCAAAAACAAAACAAAACAAAATAATACCAGAAGGAGCATGAAATGAATGTATGTATCATATGTATATATTATGTTAAATATTATAGAGCAGCCCAAGATTAAATAGCTAGGATGAAGCTGGGAGCTTCCCATCTTGTTGGATTTGTTCTGTAACCAGGATAATGTATTATCATTTTTCAAGGTTTTGGTTCAGAATGGTTCATGATAATTTGCAGTACTCTGGGTCTTTGTGGTGTTGAACGTGTGTATGTATGTATGGCCATTTTGCTACCTCAGATATCATCCCTGGGAGCAAAGTGACTACCTAGTGTGGCTTTCTTGACATAGCTAAGATAATGTTTTCTATGAGGATGTACAGTGGTCAGTTTTCCAAGAGTATCAGATTGGTCGGAAATCAATAGCATACATCAAAATGCTTAAAGTCTACTGAGAAGGTGATAAATCTGGTCCTGTCTTTGTGCTGTTTTGCTTTAGGGGTATGAGGCAAGGTTTTAGCTAGCTGAGTTAATGGTGGAGAGGTCACCAGAGAAGTGCTTGACCATAGACTTCCAAAGGACCTAGGCAGTTTCCTTATTTAGATTTCTTGCTTAGTTTATCGATTACATGAGCAATATTACTAGGAGTTCGGTGTAAAAGTTTATCAGGGCCAGAAACCCTCCAGCACCAGATACAGAGACAAAATCAACTTCACGTCTCCATCCTGACGATGGAGCACCATTAATAACACACCATGATACTGCTGATACTATGCATTATGTCAAAGTGCTGCACAATCATGTACCATAAATACTTTAGGACCACCATTATCCCAGACTTGTCTAAATGTCTTGATTCTGTATATCTCGCTTACTGAAAAGAAAAAACCAGACCGACCATTGTCTCACATGTGATGTTCAGGGACACACACACACACGCACGCTCCCCAGCGTTGACGCGCGTCAAACCTTTATTCACTTTCTGAACTGATACATCTCGGCCACCGTACTTTCACTATTTATCTCGGTTATGATTCTGTTTTGGTAAATTTGCAGCGGTTAATGTATATTTGAAATATGCAGATATCCCCGATGCAGCAGACAAGGACAACGTGTGGAAAAGTTCTCAAAATTATTTACTGTCACAGTCTGACTGCATTTCTGCAGGTGTCCACAGAAATGCGCAAAGTTCTCACTGTGGAAATGTTCATATGGAACCTTTTTACGCGATGTCTCCAAACGCACAAGAAATAATTCTACATACAGCTGGAAGGTTCCAGACTGTAGAAATATGTTATTTTATGCTAGAAACATAACAGCATAACAAGGAAAATGCAAAAAGTCATATAACTAGATGGTTTCGTTTGCTAAATATCAGCTGTACAGTGGAAATATGATTGGAAAAAAATTGCGCCGCTGGGGCCGGTGTGTGTGTATGTTTTGGCCTTTATGCTTTAAAAGTCAAATTTCCTGACGCACGCTCTCTGTGTGTTCACCTGTGTGTGCGTGTGTCTTTGTGTGTGTGCAGAACTCTGCCGCGCGCGACCATGTAGAGACAGAAATGATGCCATCACGTAAATAAGATAAATAACATGAGGCTGTTTAGTTTGTTTAATAAAAGAACAAAGTACAGACCTGTTCTATAGGAAAAGAAACCTGAAATGATGTGATCTGGGGCTTTACAGAAAATAAAATGAACTTGACCGTCTTGGGGGAGCGGGTGGTGCCGTTCGGGGGGCAGGGTGTCCCCCTTGTATAATGGTAGGGGAAACACTGAATGAAATAGTACTAGTGCCAACCCTTGTTCCAGTCTTGATGCTAAGCTAAGCAAATCAACTTCAGCTCGGGCAGGCATGAGAGTGGCATCAACATTCTCATTCGTCTCTGTTGAACTGTTTATTTAATTTAATGGATTTCATGAATGCAAAGCCTAGGGATCAGTAAATCTTCTATAAAAAGACTTTATGCCAAAGAAAGGAATGTAATGCCATTTTACATTTTCTACATATGTAATTTGTACATCTGTAATTTTCTTTGCTTTTTCACTGGACCTAAGCCTTAAGGTCATTTTCATGCTTGTGCCGTCTGTCCTTAATTTTTCTGAGGATCCAAACTCATAGTAAGCCTCTGGTCTTGAGCCTTTTCTCAATTTATGTTGTGAGCACAGCAACTTATTGCTGCCTGGGCAGAGAGAGAAAAAGGAAGCTTATAAAAGAGGAACAAGGAAAGCAGGCAGCAGAGGATGGAGGACCAAAGATTTATCACTCAGCCATGGAGTGGAAAGAAGTGCTGCTGTCTGGAGAGCAGGTTTCCACTTCAGTTTAATTCAGTGTGAAGTGTTCAAGACACACAAGTTTGTGGTGGTTTCGGGAGATAAATGGGGAAACCCAGGTTTTTTTCTGTGAAGGCCAACACGTGTGTTTTCTGATCTATAATTAACTATCAGTTGCATTTGTTATAGTTAGTTTTTGACAGGCTTCAATGGTAATTTGCTGCATGTTGATTTTGTATTTAAAATATAAAAACTTTTTAGTTTACTTTTTTTCGCTGGTGAAAAATTCACCAGTGAAAAATTGTAGTTCTTTCAGACTTGACTGGAAGACTTTGCATTTTCATATTGAATTAGATTTTAACATTTGATTTAGCTGCTTTATTCTGAACAGTATGAAGTTGAATAAAAAGTATATCAGGGGGTATCTGCCATCTAGTGGTCCAGATGTGTGCAGATGTTCTCCACAGCTGTACTTATTGTGTAATTTATTCAGATCTGCCTGCTTGTCTCAATGATTGATACTGAATGCAATACTGCCACACTGCTGTGGTCTTGTGTGTTAACCAGGACCAATATGAGCACATGATGAGCAAAGCATTTATCTGATATATTTAGATCGCTGAGGAACCTGAATAGTTTAGAGCTCAGGGTATTTTGCCAAAATATTTAATTGAAAACGTTGTCCTCCTGGATGCTTGTTTTATTACCTTAACATGCTAACCTGATGCACTGCTTGCTGTCCGAGAAGAAATTGAGGAGCTGCATGAAAATGATTACACCGCAATTATATCAGTCACTTTGTTGCAGCTCCTCACTGCCCAGCTGTCTGCTGCCTGCCGCCATGAAATGGATTAGTTTCACCGCTCTTCTAATAACACTGTTAGACCAGCAGCATGAGCTCCAATAAATGAATGAAAGCTGCAGATGGGGAGACAGAAATAATTTAATATTGTGAGAAGGTGGCGTGTTTCTTCATCCAGAGATTCTCATTATCCCTGAAAAGTAGACAGACAGCAAAATCTCACCATGATCACAGCCTATCAGATATTCTCACACAGGCCAGGCCAGTGTCAAACTGAATGTTCTTTATCCCCAGAGGGCAGAAGTACAACCCAGCCAGTAATAAAACTCAGGCAGACCATGTTGGTCCTGTAAACATAATCTGCAAAAGTGTTAATTACAACCTGGCGCCTCTGTGAAGCTGTGTGCACTGAAAGTCAGCTGAGTTGTCAGTGGTGTCCTGATCTCCTTCCTAAACAACGCGTCTCGAGCCATGGCGACAGCCTTGGAAACAAGATTTTCTCTCTGTTGGGGATCCTGTTTGAATGGGCTGCTTTAAACAAATTGAGAGCCAGTCAGATGCTGTGTTTGTGTGACCCCTTTCTCCTCAGGGGTGGAGGGGGGGGGGGCGTAGCCAGAGATCCTGTGTTGTTTACTGTCATTCATGTGGAGGGCTGAGTGTTTGTGTGTTTACCACACACAACTTCTCACAGATGACACTCAGTGAAAATGGTCTTGGGCCTGAGGTGTGTTATGGCCTAGACAACAATTAGAAGTCAGGACTGTGGAGCTGAAATGATGAATTAATTTGTCAATCTGCCAGAAATTAATCAGCAACTATTATTATATAATTGTTTCAGTTCCTGAAAATGAGAAATGAAGTGAGATTTGTAGCTTTACTGGGTCGTATACTGTAAAGTATGTCAAATGAAACAAAGAATTTTCAAGGTGTCTCCTTTCTTTGTCTAGAAGATTATGATGGGCATTTTATAGACTAAACAGTTAATTAATTAATTAATGGAGAAAACGTTAGAAGGGTTTATCAGTCATGAAGATAATAATTTATTGTATCCTGTTTTCTGTCTGACCCATCGACAGTCAGCTCCGTTTGATCCTGCAGAGCACAGAAAGCTGTTTTTACATGCTCACTCTGGTTTTCAGGAAATGGATGCCTCCTTTCTGTTTGGTAAGACTTAATTCCGAGCCTCTTTCACTGAGCACATTTCTGTCTGTAGCCTCAGAGGACGTGGTTCAGTCAATGAGCCGCTCTCTCAGATTTTTGTTATTTTGTTGTTGTGTAATGCCCTCCAAAGGTTGATGGATGGCTCCTCTACAGGTCTCCCTGAGGACCAAACCCTCTATCTAGACATTAATCTACTGCTGTGAGACAGACACGCTTGTTTAGCTAGCACAAAGCCCAGTAAGCTGTTGTCTCTGAGAAAAAACTGGTCGTCTCCAGAGCCACTGGAGGCTGCGATGGCTGGAGCCAGAGTAATGACCTGTGAAATTCAGCGATAGAGTTGTCCTGTTGCACACAGATCTTCCGGCACCGGGCCTTGTTCGTGGCCTGCTGCAGATTTATCAGTACGCATTGTGGCGTTTTCTGTGATTTGATAAGGAAAATAAGGACAAAAGAATGCCAAAGAGCTGGATGACTATGATCTTCTAATCAATTTCCTATCAGAACAGTTTAATGTGAAGCTCCTTAAACTGAAATTTAATTAACTTGTACCTTATCTGATGAAAAGGCTACATCTTAGGACATTTCTAAATTATTTGCTTTAACTGTCAATAATTGAGCCCCATTTCCATTGGTGTGTTATAGCAGTGGTTTCAAATATTTACACTGCTTTGTCCTGTGAAATGGTCAATATTTTCTCTCCTCCTCAATCAGATTAGGATGTGAGTCTGAAAGTTAAGGAGAGGAGCCTTTGATGGTGGTAAGGAGAGTAGCTGTGTCTTCCCCAGAGCAGATTATACAAAGATCAGAAGGGCAAACTTCCCGCTGGCACCTTCTGTCTGATAGATACAGTTGGACTTTGTTACCTCAGTTTCACAGCAGAGGGAGATTCCTCCTTATTCGTACCCGTGGGTGTTAAAAGAAACTACTGCTGGGAGAGAAAAATGGGTTTCATGTCAAAAACTGCATTTGTACAATAAATTCTCAGACTCTTTATTGTAAAACCTTCTTTCAGATTTTTGAATTTACTATCTCATATTCTCTGCTCTTTTTTATCATGTTGTCTTATTATTTAGACATCAGTGTTATTTGCCGCTGATTTGTAGTGTAGTATCTACATATTTGTTAGTAAGTTTGGAGCCAAACTAGTGGCTGTGTAAGTCTACACAATTTGAGCACTAGTATGATTAGTACTTACTCATTAATACTCACCGTTTTTCTGTATATGTGTTAGCATGTTTTAATTTGATAATTCTGCACTAAATGCATACCATATACCATACCATATGTATGCATATAATGCGTATCTGACAATATCATGTAGATCAAAGTATTGGGCCAACCATTGTTGCCATTTTACTCTTACAGTTAATATCACAAACTCATTTCTTCAGCTTCCACCTGGCAGAAGTACTATCAATAGTTGATTACACAACAATTTTAAATCATTTAGATTTTGTTTTAGCTGGCTACCAGTTTTCTGGTTTGTCTAATGAGCAGAAGATCTGGTGTGCCTTAAGGCTCAGTTTTAGGTCATTTCATTTTTAATCTTTAGTACTTCCCACTAAGTAATATCATTACTTACAACACATTTGTATGGAATGCCCAAGGGGTCATTTAATTTATTTGGCAGTAGGCAGTGTTCCCCGTGCTGGCACATGGTACGCTGGTGCATGAAGCTGCGTTCACAGAGTACAGCGTTTATAAATCCCTTCTGGCGATTTGTAGAACAGGTATGAAACACCAAACGGCTGGGAAAAGGAGATGAATCATGACCCAGTTGGCTTTCGTTATGGTTGCTACTTATGGTTGCTACTTGAACTATGTGTTGCTACTTGAACTATGTGTTCAATATACAGTACAGTCTAGTTCTCTGTGTCCAAAAACATGTCACCACTTTACAAGAACTCGACTGGGCTACTGCTTGTTATCTCCACAGACCAATACTGTCAACTGGGCTACAGTTGATTGATGGCATTTGTAGTAGAAACAAGAAAGCAGAAATGATTTTTATTTGATGATTGACATAATTTGTTACTACTTTCGTGGACATTTTTGTTAACTTTTCTTTTATTTCTGGCCAATAGTAAGAAACTTTTGAACATTTGAATTTAGAGCATTTTGTACATTTGTAATAAGCTTCTATCTGACCTCTCTAACTATATCAGCTGTGGTTATTAGTTTTAAAGTTAGAGCAAGGACTTGACTGTAATTAAAATGTCTTGGTGGTTGTAAATTATAATATGTACCATTCCTCTAAATCATCTAGAGATTAATAATTAAAATTAAGCTTTTAATTAGCCAATTCTTCAAATAGCTCTTAGTGGAATAGAGTAAAAAATCTAAAGCAAGCTCTAACATTTTAGGTCCAGTCCAGAGAGTATTTTATTATCTGACATGATTTACTGCATTGTTTACCATATTCAATATTGCCAGCTCAATAATTCAAATCTCTCAATATGGTTAAATATAATGTTTTATTATTTTAAATATTAAAACTTTTTTTACATCTAAAATCAATCATTCATTCAGTTACTTTACTGATATTAGCATTTTTTTAACATTTAAAGCACTTCAAATGAATTATTTTTTGGACAATATGGCTGTCACGTTCCTCTCTCACATTTTATAGGTAGCTGAGTGGCAATTGAATAAGTGTTTGTGAAGCCAGGATGACATCAGATACCATGACTAATCAATAGGTTTTCTCCCTGCTTGCTTGCCCTTCAGGTGTCCATGAATTCAGAGCGACGGGGGCGGAGTTCATTTGGTGTAATAAAAGTAAGCTTGGAGGAAAATGTGACAGATGTGGAGGCCTGTGCCAGCGAGAAAAGTGAGAGTAGGACTGTCAGACATGTCGACTCCGGCGTTGTGATGGATGGAGAGTGAGGTAAGACAGATGACATCGTCTGTCTGAGGCTGTGTTGTCATAGTGGAGGATTGCCGCTTGTCTTAACCTCTCAATATCAGAGAGCAAACTGAAGTTTGTTTACACTGCTCCAGTGGAGTGATTTAGAATGAGGGGTGAGGGAGATGTGGGTGTAGAAGGTATGCTCGCTGGAGGGTCGGATCAGGTTTCTAAACATTCCCTTTGAAATCGAATAGCGACCATCCTTGGCGTTTTAAACTCCACTATCCCCATTTGGTTACAATCCTCAAGGTAGAGAGGAATCAAAACACAAATACAAACAGAGAAAACTCATTACCAATATCAGTAATAAATACATACAGTCAACAAAAGTAAAAGAAAGTTTTGTTACTGGGGCAATTAGAAAGCAAAAGCAAAATAAAACTGTTTATTATATCACATTATATTTTTTATAGAAAGAACTAATGAGTACTTTCTGAGTAGGTGACTTTATTTTGATGACACTTTCTATGTTTTCTTCTATTAATTAATGGAGATTGTTGTTTCCCTTCAAACTAGTTAAAAGGTAAGAAAAGTACTAGAAGTTCCCATATGTCCCTAATCATGTTTTTGGTTGCATCCTTTATATCCACTACTTACTTTCACCAATGCATCACGATAAAAGCTTATTTGTGTCTTTTAAACAAAAGGCCAGACGTAGGCAAAGAGCTGAATGATTTATGACATCTTGTGTTGCTAAAACAATAAGACATCCTGGGGAAAAAAAAACACAGAAACATCCCTGGAGATGAACTTGCTGAATGCGCTTCAAGACAACATGTTTTGGGGTGTGCACTATTAAGATGGAAGATGGATTGGAATCTGGCTTATTTTGCCAGAAGTCAGGTGTGGGGTTGGAGGGTGGGGATGGGAGGTGTCGGGGATTGGGGTTTGTTGCATCGGTGCTGGGGGTGAGGTGGGGGTTTTAGGCTCAATTCCAACCCCAGCCTGAAGTCAGTGCTGTGCTGAGTTGTTGGGTATGTATAATGTGTGTATATATGTGTGTGTGTTGGGGGGTGTGGGGTTGGGATTACACTGTCACACTGTTCATAATGTTTATGCATACCAGGCCACTGTGAGTGCCTCTTTGTCGCATAAGTGTTTACTTGAATTTATTTTGGGAGAATTCCACACGACTGGGATGGGGACCTCTATAAATTAAGGAATCAAGCGCTTTGTGTAATGATAACTTCTGTCAGTTAGTCAGGCTGTGTGACAGTGTTTTTAAGAGTGTAAATACAGGGATGGTGAAAGAGGGAGAGGGGCGTCTTTGTGTTGAAAGGTGCTGCAGACTGTTTGGTTCTTTTAGTCTCTTCAGCAGAACAAAACTGTGTATTAAAATGAGCCTCTTACCACGTTCCACGTTTCTCACTTTGCCACATTTTAATATGAAGTACTGTACTTTAAACACATGCATTTACCAAAGTTCTGTACAATATTGAGGTATTAGCACTTTGGCCTCACTATATTATGTGACAAATATTGTAGTTGCTATTATTGGTATACAGTAACTGAACTTACATTGACACTGATGATACTGATCAGGTTGTACACAATATTTCAAACCTGAGACATCTTTTTGCTTTCTGCCTATGCCCTGAATCTGCATTGAGCATGGTGATCTCCACGTCACCAAAGGTATATTGCACTGTTGTACTGTAACTAATGATGATGTGATTTCTAGTATTATTAAGGTTATCTAATCAGGATGTGGTGGGCGTGACGTTGAGCCATTGAGTGTATATGCAGGTTATGCATCACTGTATGTCTTTCACTGTAGTGAGAATGTATGCTCGTGTAGCGTCAGTCTTGAGAGAATGCTATTGTGGTATAAGAAAAATTTTAATGTGAGAAAGCTTAAATAGTTTTATGGTTTACAATAAGATGCATTAAATTTAAGGAAACTAACAGATTAAATAATTGCAGTTAATTAAGAAACTGGAGCAATCTTGGGTGTATTTACCTACAAGTACTGTAGCACCATCTAGTGGCACTTATGAGGCATTTATCCATGAGACGCTGTGGAGCATCTTGGAGCAGTGATATAAGTCCAACAGACTGGATTTCTTTCTTTTTTTGTGGCCTAATTGGGAACTGTTAGTTAACAAAAATAATGAAAGAAGATGAAATCTAGTGTTGACATCTTATGCTGGTGAATGCACTGACAGCATGAAAACTCTGTTGTAAACAAAGTAATTTGAAAGAGCAAACATATTCTGAGTCAGCATAGTGCTAATATGCTGCAAATTTATTATTATAATTAATGGTTCTTTTACTTACTATTGCTTTTATCTATTTAATTGATTGGCTAGTCTGTTAAAAAAGGCTTAGCTTAATGTCCTCAGATAGTTGGTTTTGTCTGACAGACATTTAACTTACAATGACAAAAAAGTAAGAAAAACAGCTTATAATGATAATAAAAATAATATTATTGCCACATTGTAGAAGCTGGAATCAGCACGTTTGACATCAAAACAAGTCAGACTTACTTTTGTACCATTTATTAGTCACTTTGACGAGTGGCACAATACAAGGATTGATGACACTATCCTACAGTGAAAGGCTCTGAATTTGAAATAAATAGTGTAAAGAGAACATTTTGTTTAAATGGTTAGTAGATCTAAAAAAAGACCAAAAAAGAAAACATGTATACATACAAAGTTCTTTCTTTTCATTAATTAAAAAACACAGATACAGTAAAAATGAATCAAAAAATATATTTTCATATAAACACCTTGCATTACCCCATAACCTAGCACATTGTGGTGATGACATTTTCATAGAGCCTAGACTAATCTTTACTTACTGCCTAATGCATTTCTTCACTTGAAGAAACCAAATGCTGTGGACTATTTTACCTGTGACATGCATTATGAGAATGTTTGTTTGTGATACTGAATGTGAAATGACCTCTCAAACTTCAACCTAAACAAATATTTATCTATTCTATATTAGTGATGTTTCTTTCAGCAGGGTTTTTTTTCTTGTTTTAAAACAATATGGACAAGAAAATAAGAATAGTATAGTCTCCAAGCTGTGCTCTAGGGGTTCTCTTTTATTGAACACCCTGAAATTCTAACTATCTTTGGGGTAATGCCTTTGTGTTTAGTCTTTCAGAGAAAGAAAGGCACAGTCTGCAGAGCAGGATTAGACAGAAGAGTTCAGTCGAAGTGCTTTGTTGCTGAACTCCTCTCAAGGGAGCAGAAAGTAGCGCACATTGTTGTGGTTTCTTTTCTGTTACATCAGATAAAGACTTTTTTTTCTCTGGTAGGCCGTGCCGGCACCTCCTGAAGCCATGCAAGCGTATGAAATGAGATGTCTGCAGCTGCAAGTTAAAAAAAATCTGGGGTTTCGGTACCAGACAATTTGCAACACCAGTAGCAACAGACAATGACATCTGTAGCTCACTATAAAATGCCAAACAATGCTGAGCAGTTTATTGTTGAGCTTTGTCCACACCCAACCCTTCCTTCAGTGGTTTTAAAGCAACGGATTTCAGCAATGTCCAAAGTACATGGGAAGCTCTGACATACTTGTCAGGTGTACTGTCCACAATCATCCCACCATGTCAACACATGGACGACTTCTCTCATTTTTTTCTGCATTAATTACAACTCTGAGAACATTAAAGTCGCTGGTCAATACCTCGAAGAACAGAACTGATGCAATGGCCAAGTCTTATCTGAGCGCACTGAGGAACAGAGATACAGTATCTGCCCCCCCTACGCCTGCTTAAACCCATTTAGAAACCTGCACTGATAAAGTGGCTGCACTGTGGAATGAAACTGCTTTTTGGGGTGATAATAGTGCACAGGTCAACACCAAATGGAACTCTGAAACCGTTTTTATGGAGTTTTTCTTTACACAGAAATGAAGCTGTTGTCCGCTTTTAGAGCTGGCCACTGGTACTGATGCAAGTTTATATAACATTAGAGTCCAATACATAGAGCTATAGAAAATCAATTACATGGGCACAATGATCCTATACCCTGGAGGGAAAAGCTTTCCTATCCCAAGAGAAACAAATATACCTATGCAGAAAACATCGTTGCATATAAAGTAGAGGTAGCTAATTCATGAAACATTAAAACGTAAACACCTTTACTAATAATTGAAAACTGGTTTACATTAGCTAGTGATTTTTATCAATTCACAACACTGGCAAATTAAATAAATGCCTGCTAGCGACTCTGCTCTGGCCTAAAGGATAAGCCATTCCTCTTGTCAGCTTTGTTGTATGTTAGAACAAATAGATAATGTTATCAACATAGAAACACTGAACAGATCAAAGTGAATGAATGTATCAATGCCTATATTTCACATTCATACAGTAACCTAAATGGGGCATTGGAGTTTATCCGTAGACTCTAGTAACAATATAATTTTTTATATTTGATGAAACCACAAAGATTGTTTCTTTGTGATTATCAGAGAAATTATTATATGAAATGCAGCCATTTGCCTCTTCATGGGTATTGACCTTCCACCACTACCATTTCTTGAATGTATAGAAATTAGCAAATAAATAATCAATAGCCAATGTTTGGTTGTATTATTATTTCTACCTAAAAATTGGTCTTTTAACTAAAAGAAGATGAAGACCAAATTAACATCCATTCTTTGAAGCATTCTACAGGAATCTAAGGGTTTATTTAGCTCCTTCAGAACTCAAATCCCCTGTCTGCTTCAAAGCCCGCTGGTTTACAATGTCTTGAATCCTGTCAGTAGTTGCGAATGCTAAAGAAGCCCACACTGGTTGGCGACTCCTTGACTGTGACAGTAACTAGATTGGCGGTGACATCTGTTACAAACACATGTTCTATCAGACTGCGTGTGGGCTTCCAGTCCTGGTTCTGTACTGCTACTGAGGCGTCTTGTTCGGTGTATGAAGAATCCTGGTCTGAGTCTGAGCTGTTTTCCTCTTCACCTGTGCTCATGTCGTTCATTTTCGATTTCTTGCCATCTTTCGGGGCCAATCTCTCTTGCTGGCTCTGGACCTCTGTGGATTTATGTACAGTGCTCTTCTCTAACCTGCCTTGAACTCTGGAGGACTGGATTTCAGTTGCCTCCTTTATCTTGTCTGCTCCAGTCTGGTTCTTTCTGATCTGTGGTTTTCCAGGGATTGTGGGACTTTTAGGATTATACTCCTGATTTTGTGTGATGGTAGCTTTCTTGGCACTGCTTGACAGTGGAGTAGTGCCATTTCCAGGACTGTTGTTGCTCTGCACTGATTTGTTTTGAAGGTTGAGTGGCTGAAGGCCTAAACCATGATTGGAGGAGGTGTTCTTAGATGGTAAGGAGGCCATTGCTTTAGTACTGGGTATCCGCTGCAGTGTTGACACAGGGGCCTGAGGTTTCTTTTGTCCATTGGGAGAGCTTAGTGTATGCTGAGTGGTTCCTTGAATGGGGTGTTTAGATGTATTCAAATTCAATGCTGCTACCCCTTTTGATTTACTAGCAGCTGCTTTCAAATCCACACTCCCACTGCTCATACTGGATATTTTGCCCTCAGTAACATTCCTGCTCTGACTGGATTTGTTCAGGGCCAAGGAGGCAGGTTGGACTGACCTACCAGACGCCACAGCCCCACCCTGGGACAGAAAGCTCCTGTTCTGGCCACCCACTGTATCTTTGGCTGAACTCCGATGGAAACCCATGAAGGTGAAGCTTGCTGGGTGAACAGGTTTCTTGATTGCTCCTGGGAGATCTGTATCTTTGGATGTCTTCAGGACTTTACGAGGACCCTTGTTTTGTTGAAATTCCTTCCCTTCAGGGGGCAGGGGTTTCCTGCTTCGCTTCTTTGGCGGCTCCTGTTTTGCCATGACAATCTGTGCCTTCTTTTGAGGGACAGGATGAAGGTCCCGGGTTCTGACACTTGGATTTGCCTGTTTTATGTTGCTATCGTCATCATCGTCATCGGATGAGGAGGAAGAGGAAGAGCATGAGGATGTAGAATCTGAGGATGATGATGAGCCAGATGAAGAGCTGCTTGACTTTGGAACTTCAGGCACATTTTCCTAAAGAAAACTGAAAATATTAGATACTGTGTATTAAACCATCAAAGAATAATGTTCTGCCTTGCATTGTACTTACTAGGATTTTCCGCGGCCGTCCTCTTGGCCTTTTCCCTCTCTTCCGCATCAGAAGCTCCTTTTCTTGCTCTCTGTAAAAATAAAATTGAAACGAAGGCTTAGTATACATCAAGAAATTGTATAACTACAAAGCTTTAATGTAAAATATTTTTAAACAAACTTTGACTAAATTATTAGTTTTATCAATTGTGTAGACCAAATAAAGATGGACATAGTGCGGCATGATTTACATTGAAGTCAGTTTGAATGTGAGTGCAGATTACAGCTGGCAGCATCTTTTCTGCATGGAGCCAGGAACTTCCAAATAAGTAGTTCAGGGTGTTGCCTTTGTCCCGCAAGCTTACTGAAAACACAGCCACACTTCCCTCCTGCTACAAACTGAACTATGAAATGTTATGTTACACACTAACAAGAGGTAGAGCAGTCGTCTGCCAATCGTAGGATCGGCGGTTCAATCCCCAGTTCCTCTTGTCATGAGTCACTGAACCCCAAGTTGCCCGCTGTGTGTCAGCTCAGCTGCGTGGCAGTTCTGCCATCGGTGTGTGTGAATCAAAAGCAGTGTAAAAGCGCTTTGAGTACCAATACGGTTGAAAAGCGATATATGAGTGCAGACCACTACCATTAGCTAAACCATGCTAACAGACCAGGTATCAAAGTCCATTAATGTTAAACTGACAAAATATTACCAGCATTCTTTGAGGATTTGATTAGAGTAACTCCTTAACCTTGGATGCATTATTAATGTAGCAATAACTCCTAAATGGGAGTCAACTGGGGGTCTGCAGTTTTTGAAGCGAGCATCCAGCAACTATCAACATCAACACCGCATGTTAAGATGCGCGCGCATTAGATGTGATAGTTTCCGCATGGTTTGGTGTCAATAAATGAGCAATACACTGTATACCAATATGAAGTATTTGAAATATTACTGGGATTACAGCTACGTCTAAAAAAATGTTTTCTATCGTTCAAATGTCAGATTTAACATTTGTTTGACAAAGAAATTAAATTTTGTGTAATGGTTAAGACACTCACTTTTTGTTGAAAGCAGCCAGTAGTCTTGGGTCAAGGATGTTCTCTTGGGGCTCCCAGCTGTTGTGCCTGAAAAAAGACAGTTTTACACATCACACTTCAAAATAAAGAAGCAAGGTAGCCCAGCAAGATTAGATGTACCCTCCAGCCTCAGCAGTAACAAATTTAGCACACATTGATGTCATGATGCTTGAAAATAATGTGTCAATATTTGAGTCACAGTTCCTAAACCTAAACTTTTCTATCTGCGTCATTCTGCATGTCAACCTTTTACCAACTGTTTAAGCAGGTCTATAGTCTAATTTGGTGATTATGTGGAAGCTTAATATGTAGATGAACGGCTGTAAATTGTTACTGAAAATGGCAGCATGTCTAACAGCATGTTAAACCATTTAGGATGATAATTTTTAGGGCTTGGTCTGGACAACTTTCTGTTAACCTTTGTCCATTCTAGGGCAGCAGCTTTATCACCTCACTTTGTGCAGCCATTTTAAACAGCTATAAACTTTGAGTACTTTAATAATTAATGTCACACATTAAATAGAGTTTACTTACTCTTTAGGACATGATTGTAGATAAAAAAAATATGTGTAGTCTAGAACAGGAAATCTGGAGAATTTGATACATTTTCTGAGACTGTTGGGATTTTTGTGACATTTTCACTGACATATCATTCTCTCTCCAGCAGCTACCAAATCCAATTTAGTTTGGAATTATTTCTTTTTCCACAAAAAAGTTGAAAACAACATAGAGAATCATGAATAAACCAATAAGGAAGAACATTTTGGAAAATGCTTCTATTTATTTAAGATCATTCTTTATCCTGACAAGTTTGTTGTGCTTGTAATGGCACAGCATGGAGATGAAAATGTAACTTTGTTTTGCAGTAGGTTCTCAGTCTGTCAATGCCTTGTACATCAAGACATGACCAAGTGCTTATTTTTTGCTGAATTACTTGCATCCTGTTTACTGCAGATACAAACTGAAAACAGGCTATTTTGTTGCTTTTTTCTTTCTTGAAGTGATCTGAACTACACGCATGTTACGACAGCATTTCTCCTCATCACTTGTTTTTGAATAGCCTCTCCTGATCAGGAGGCACCATTACAATAATCAACCCCCACCCTTTCCCTGCACACACACACACACAATAGATGTGGTTCCAAGAGAAAGCTATGGGGCTGGCAGGCAATAGTGTGCATTGATGGTGGATTACAGCAACAATGTGGAGTTAGCAGAAAGTGACAAGAAATGAAGGCAGCAACATCAGTTCTGAATAAAACTATAAGGAACTAACTGAGGCCTTGGATTATGTAACACCACGATATAATTAAGTGCAAAGATCAAATTGTCATTTTTTTACTCCATCATTGATTTCCGAGTCCGCGATTCTCTCTCTCTCTCACACACACACAATAACTTGTTCTAACTCGCTAATAAAAATTAAACCTTATTATTATTATCTGACTAAATAGAGGTATGAAAGCCCAGCAAGTAAAACCAATGTAGCCAACAAAGTACTTGCTTTGGTTTTACCGCTAAACTTCCCTTATTTGAAGGATTATGAACAAAAGAAAGGAAACGTAAAGGCACCATTTGTGAGCTGAATTTCAACTAATTACCTACAAAAACTAAGTAATATCACAAATTTCTGCAATTTGGAGTCGTTTCTTTTGACAGCGAAATAACGGTTTAGCAACCAGTTTAACCAAACGCAACAAGCGACACGTTGTTGTTGTTTTCATTGTTCTGAGCTGAGCAGCACCAATTGTACTTACTTGGATGACCATCCCCTCCACTTCACAAGAAACTCCAACTTTCCCTAAAAGAAAAACACCAAAGGACCAACGTTGGTAAACAGCCGCCAGGAAAAGAAGTAACGCCTACAAAAGGTACAGTGTTTTACAGCTCTGACCTTTCTTAATCGTTTGTTTAAAATGCATTCCGCATCAAAGACCTGCTCTCCCACGGCGCTCAGTTCCTCCATGTCTGCCTTCGCCCCGAATAAGAATCCTTTATCGAGGGACTGCGTCCAGCTAACCGCAATCACGCACCCTCAACCGGATGCTCAATATCTCGCCTTCAAAATCAACGTCTTTGTTTAAAACACAATGCTCTGAAAAGTTGGCTAAATAATGGCTGGACTGGTCTGGAGATGCAATATGAAAAAGATAGTTAACGTAAATGCATGTCTGCTTAGTAATTACAAACAAAAGTGATAAATATCTACGTATTTTTGTCAACCTGCTTGTTATGGACAGTGCATCAGTAAGATGCTTTAAATGAATTAACCCAGAAAGATAATTTCCAAATGCTGGCCCTGGCCAGAGGTTAAAATGCACTTTAAAAATAAAATAAATAGTCTAAAAATATTGATATGTAAAATGAATAAGCTCAGGAAACTGAGCAATATCAGTTGTTGTTTTGTTTGTGGACTGCATCAGTTGATCAGAACAGACATGCTATACAGACATGCTATACAATGTTTTTTTTTTTTTGTAAATTATGATTTTCTTTCTTAAAATGTAATTTTGAAAAAGAAAATCATGATACAATAGAAATAGAAATAGAATAGAAATTGCAATAGGTTAAGTCCACCAAAACATTAAAACTACTATTTTGGAATATGTGTAATTATATTTGGCTTTATTTCTAGTAATGTATACTTTTGATGTCTTACAGATAGAAAAACACATGTCTGAACTAAAAACACCAACAAGTTGGTAAACGTAGTCTCATTTTGAAAGCTGTAACCGGAAGATTTGTGATTCCGTGTGTAATTGACACTATCACACGATGAGAGGCGGGCAACTGAGTAGAGTATAGTTGCAGAAATATGTCCCTTGGCAGACACCGTCTGCCGATCGTAACACGCTCTCCTATTGTAAGTGAAAGTAGAGGCATGGCCGTGAAAAAGCTTATCATTTTCTTTTCTATCAGATCTTAAAAACAATTTTTAGACCAACCTTTTTTTTAAACCTTAATTTTATTACTTTTATTATTCATTTTATTACCTACCTGCACTAATTTATATTTTATGGTGTTTTGATTTTAACAGTTTGTTCTTTTAAAACAATTAATGGCAATTAGCAGATAAAAAAAAGTTTGTTTTTATGTTGTTTGATGGCCTGAGAACATGTACATGTCCAACCATCATGCTCAATCCTTAACCATAAGTAATGGTATTTATGTCATATAGTGCTGAATTTATTTTATTTTTTTCAAACATGTGTTGCCAAGTGCAACATGAAAATAAACATTTACAAGTCTAAACTTTGTTTATGCACACTGCATCAGTATAATACTAAACAAAATAAACAAACATTGAGCTGATAAGTTTTTATTTTTCCAAAGTTTTGATTATTTGTCAATTTGTAAATAGATTTACAAAACTGAATTTTTTTGTTCGTTGCACTTCCTCACATGGAATGAGATTTGGCCACAAGAATTGTCCACAAGAAGCTGTATCTCAGTCTCACACCGAAGCATTACATTTTCTGCGTCTTGATCAAAGTGCGGTTTGTTGTACATATTTCTGTTCTCCTTTTTCTGGAAGATGTTTCGAACTTTGTGATCTGAAAAACAGAAAATACACAGTGTATTGTGACACATTAACAAATATTAAATGTTTTCTTATTCTTATAAATAGTCTTGAAATATTTTACCATTGTTGTTAACTCTATAGTGGACTAACAGTAATGACAGTACATAAAAGTTTTGATTTACTCCATTATTACCTTTTTTTCTTGTGTTTTTTCTTGAGTATTTTGTTGGACATTGCCACTATAAAAACCACAACTAGAAATCCAGCCACTGCAGCCAGTCCAGTGAAGGCATTTTGTGCAAAATTCATACCCTTACCTAAGACAGAAAGAGAGAACAGAAAAATGTTTATGCAAATTTTTCCAGGCTTAATTTACAGGGATTTTGGGGGATTATTTTATATATATTATATTTTGTATCTTTTAAGGACCACAGTGTTATTTTACTCTGGTTTGGTTTATTGTATCGTTTCCTATTCCTCAGCTTTTTCCCTGAAAGTACCAGCAAAACCTACAACAAAGTGCTGCTTCCACATGATGGCGCTATAACAGCAACTTTTACATGGTATTGAGCACAGTAACTCCAAAGCTGTATAGTCCACACTCAGAATTCTTTCTTATGTTGTCTTTTTTGCGTACTACAAGAACTCCCTATTTATTGTAAAATATCACAATGAGTGGCATTAGAATCGTGTAGTGGGAAACACAGCAACTTTGGGTGTAGGGAGAAGGTGAATTGAATGGTGACCTGTCCATGATTTAGGTGCCTCTTTCTAAATGTGAAACGCAGACCCTTAAAGTGGATATCAATAATGCATGGATATAATTGAAATTATGTTAGTTCTGGTTCTTTTATGAAGTTTCTGAACAGTAAGAAGAATAAAGAATATTGCTTGTATGGTTGTTTAACACCACACACTTGGCATAAGATCTTATATCTCCTTTCTTCTCTCTCCCTATTCTCTCTTTGAACTCATCTGCTTTCTAGTCTTAACCTACAGTAGCTCTACATCTGAATTGGACATGATGTGAAGTCGGGAATGATGGATGAATGGCCTAGTAATGAAGGAACAGGTGTTGGAGTGACACACTTTCAAGGCCATGGGGAGAGACTCATTAGTCTGATATAAGCTCACCCTGAGGAGTATCGCTAGTAACCAGCATGTGTTTGGTGGCATTCAGGTGGCCATCGTTGACCTCCGGCTGGATGCCCAGGATGTGACACATCAAGGGGTAGATGTTCACAGTCTCAAAAGGCCCCACCTCTAGGTTCTTATGAAAAGCTGGACCCACTGCTCTGAAGAAAGGCTTCATGTCCATGTCTTCGTTATCAAAGCCATGCTCTCCTTTGTTGAATTGAACTGGGAAATACTGCAAGGATACACAGAGATGAAAAACACAACTTTCATGGTCTAGTTAGATTCAGTTAGATTTTAACATGTACACTACTCACAAAAAGTTAGGGATATTCGGCTTTCGGGTGAAATTCCAGGATGAACCTAAAATGCACTATAACCTTCACAGGTGAACTTAATGTGACCTTCCCTAAACTTTTGAATGCACATG
>JAUMHL010000029.1:5650672-5663639 GCA_032362345.1 Sandelia bainsii | reverse complement strand
GGCCTAAATTCTGCAAACATTAGTACTGTCTTCCAATAGCATGTTATGTTTGCTAATGCAAATTTATTAATTTAAAATGATAACTGATCATTAGAAAACTATGTGCAATGATGGTAACACAACTGAAGACATGTATCTTTTCATGAAAAACATCGTAATTCCTATGTGTCCAAACGTTTGACTGGTAGTGTATTTCGTAAACAAGCGTGCTGTTTGAATGTCTACAATGCACATAAAATCTTAAATCAGAATTGCTGATGAAACAGGAATGAGATCCAAATGTAAAATATGTAAACACAAACATTTCTTTATGAGTGAAAATTAATTTTTACTACATCTGTATTCTACTCACTTTGATGTTTGAATAGCAAATTCATCCTTTCCCTGCTGTGACTGGAAGCAGACCATCAAGTTCAGGCCAGCGAGCCGAGATCGATGTGTTTTGAATTGTGAGCAAACAAACTTTTAATGCATGAGTGACTTATTATCAAGTTACGTGCATGATAGGTCCAAGCATAAAGCTTCAACCCACAACAAAACTCCAGTGGAGGTGTGCTGTATTTTCACATACACAGTAATTCTTGCTAAATAAATGCTGAAAATATTCATCTGAATTAATGTCATTGTAACTGCACACATCACCCACAACACATGCCTAATGTTGTGTAAGTGCCCATCTGCTGCCAAAACAGCTCTGATCCACTGAGGCATGGCATTTACAAGACCTCTGAAGGTGTCCTCTGGTATATGGCACCAAGTCACAGCAAATCCTCCAAGTCCTGTAGGTTATATGGAGGAGGGGCCTGCATGGATCAGACTCCCATAGTGAATCCTGGTGCCATCTCCTCCCCAGGTAAAGCACTCAACTGTCTCTCTAATGTAAAAGGGCAATTCATCCATTGCTCCATGGTTGAGTTGTGATGCTTCTTTGGATCTGCACTGTTTGGCTCTTATCAAAGTTGCTCAAAACTTTATCTGTATCAACTTGTCTGTGACTGACTTGCTGCCCATAGCTTATCCCACCCCTCTACAGGTGCCATAATGGGAATCAACATTATAAACTTAACCTATTATTAATTTTAATGTGGCTGATCAGTGCACTTTGCTTTTGCAAATTACATTTGGATGAAACTTAAGAAACACCAGCCAGTCTGACATTTTAAAAGTAGTGAAAGGCCCCTATGTACAGTACCTCTTCAGGGCCTTCTTCTTGCATTGCTGAGTTGCCATATAACATCAAATTCATAACGGCAGTATATAAAAATACTCCAATTTATGTGACATATCCCCGCTCCTGTTGATTCCCATGGATCCAGCCCCCAGCCTCCAACAGGCCCCCCAAGAAAACAGAACAGATTTCAGCAGAAGAAAAGGGCTTGAATAAGGGTTGGGAGTTCCTGGTGCAGCACAATAATGCCTGTGGTGCTGCGAGGACAGGACTCTTTCACACCTGTCAAACAGCCATGCTGAAACAGAACTTGATCTTAATGTGTGTACTGTCCCAGTACAGCACATAGTCACATATAGTCAACATGTGATGACAGGATGGTGCTTATGACAGCGCTCCAGTGTTATTGTTGCTAGCTAGCGGTCACGTTAATCATCTAATTTCCATGTCAGCAATACACAGATCAAACTGAATTTGCACTCAAACTGACCTTGAGTGTGTGTCTCTACCCATGGACAAAGCCTATATGTGAGAGTTGTGCCTTTTACTCATGTAGATGTTGATTTGATAACAGTGATGTTAACATTTAGAGAAGGTGGCAGTGAGTTCTGCCTGAATGGTACAGTGTACATATGCTGTATAACATTACAACCGCAGTAATGTGACAGCAAATATTTCTATAATATGATAGCTCTTCCTCAAGCAGTTGTAGCAAAAAACGTTGGTTTCTTCATTATACATTTTTACAAATGTTTTATGAGGTAAGAAATGCATTCAATGCATTTGCTTGGCCTCTTTACATTCAGAAGAAAAGCTTTGAACTTGACCAAATGTCTCTTGGTCTTTTAAACAATCTTTAATTTCTTATTGTTAATAAATCCCAAGATAAGACACAAACAAACGAAGAATTTAATCTACTAAAAAGTACATGATGTCTTATCTCATGAGGGTTTATGCAGAACCTCATATACTGTATACTGTATACTTTTTTTTATCTGACTGACCTACAGGGTCGGAAAATTAAAAAAAGTGTTCAGTGATCATTACGTGCTACAGAATTAAACCAAAGTGAGATGTACAAGTCCTCCTGAAGGTGGCACTATTGTCCATAAGTGCAAAAAGGTAATTCTATGGCGTGCGTATGCTCTTAATTAATTTCACGATGGTTTGATTTTTCATTTCTTGTGAGGACACAGCACAGATGGATAAATGAAAATATGCAAAGAACATATATTTGAATTAAATTTTTTTTGCAGTTGTGGCTTTAAGAGAAATCTGTTGGCAGGAATGTACACTGTTGATGTCCATAGTGGCCAACACTGATGTCTACATTTAAAATTCAGCATTGTAAGTATATAGTAAACGGCCATTGTTACCCTGACCCAGCATTACCTTAGCCTAGCATGTGTAGCATATGTCTGTACTGTGCGTTTTGAGGGAGACACAGAGAGGGAAAATTAAGGTGAGAGAATGAGTAAGAGCTGGGAGCAGAGTGGAGGAGGCTTAGGCTTGTGGAGGCTGCTAGGCTGATTTGAGTCTTCATTCCAGCGCGTGGGCCCTTTCAGGCTCTGTTGCCTGTAACAGGTTGACGTGATACACTCTGTAGCTGAGCCAGTCAGATGTGGCACAGTGGAGGCACCCTCCTCCTCGCTCCTCTCCCTTTGGCCTGGTGTCTCATTGTGGCGCTGTGGGGCTCCAGCGTGCTGGCATTACACTTTCACATGGCAATAATTGATTTCTTTAATTTGCTTCAAGAGAAACTGTTGTCAGCCAACCAGGCAGCCATTTTTCAGGCCACTTTAATTAAATGCCAGGTCTTTAGGTGTGATATGAAATTCGTTTGGCTCCTCTGATCTTCAACTCCTCAGACAATTCATTAACATTTTCGTTTCTGCCTTTATGTTTTATACAAAGCTTCAAAAAGGAGCTCATCAGTGACATTTCGGTTCCAGCTCTATACATTCAATCATTTATTTAAGTGCATTTAAACTAGAGATTAAGTGCAGTGTGGCTGTTTCACTTGAGATAATACAGTCTATAGGGCCTCAGTCAGCAGAGGAATTCAAGAGAATAAAAATGCAAACCTGCAGTTGGGTGTCTTTCATTAGTATATATTGTAACTGTTTCAGGATACTAAAATGTACCTGAAGACAAAGAGATAACCGAATGAACTACAGTGAATGTCAAACAAAGATCAGGTCTATATTCCTCACTTTGTTAAATCTTACTCTGAAGGCTAGCAGTTACATTAATCTACATCTATGAACAGGTTTCACGCTGATGGCCTTTGTCTCTTTCACAACAGTCAAACGTGTCATTAGGCCTATAATTTGATCGGTGTTATAGGATTAATAGTATCAAATCTCTTTTACACCTTACACGCAGTACGTTATGAAACAACACAGGGCAGGTGTACCTTCAGTCTAAAGCGGCAAAACCATTTATTTTTGTCATAATAGCAGGGCACCAGGCACACCTCCCTAATAATATCCTGATGCCTCCCCACTCGCTCTGAGTCAGATCTTCTGCAAGGCCCTTCTCCACTCATCCTCTGAGTGGCCTTCCTCTCATGGAGATGAACAGCAGCTGCCTCTTCCTGCCTCCCACCATACGTCAACACATCAGCACCACTCTGCCTCCATGCCTTCCTTCAAACACAAAAAATGAGGCTCACTAAACTCGAAAGAATAACCTACTGTAGTTCATATTACAATGGTTGATATGTATTGACAAAAATATTTCTGCTGTCAAATACCTCACTTTCTGCTGGATTGTGCTGCCAGAGCAGGATTTATGTGTGGAGTTAAATGGAAAATTTAGGGAATGTATGAAAATTATTTTGGAGGAGGTGGTAAAAAGGACTTTTTTTTCTTTTTGCAAAGGTGAGAGTTTGGTTAGTTAAATTAGTTGCAAAATGCTAAGTCTGTTTCACAGGTGAACCCTAAGAAGAGGTAAAAACATCTACATACCATAAAATAATATCATAAAATACAAATCATACATTTACCATGACCAGTTTCATTTACATTTACACAGCGCAAGATACTTTCCACAAGAGTTGTGGAGTTCCACTAGAGGACAATGGCTACCAAACTGGCATACGCCGATGTCTAACAGTGAATGGCAGTCGGCACTGAATGCAGCTTCATGTGACAGTCCCGCTGTCTGTGTGGACCAGTGGGGATGGGTGTTGCGGCCCCTATACTTGTTTCAATATAGTTTTATATTGCCAGTCAGTCAAAGGTGCTGCAAACAGCAGTTGGTGTTTGTGAATGCAGCTTCATGCCAACGTGCTGCTCAATTTATAACATGCTATAAGTATCCCCACTGTATTTGTTGGCTGGGGTTGGGGGTGTGGGATTGGTGGTGTTTTTATGACTACGCCGACCCTATGTTGTGATGTCTGTCATCACCAGTGTACAAAGGCATCTTGTAATTGCCCAACCCTACATTCCATTAATCAAAATCTTCCTCAGACTGGCACAAACAAAACAAATAAGAGCTAAATAATACAGTCACAGATGTTAAACATGAGCCAGCAAAGACCTAAATCCTCATAGGGGGATGACTGAATCCAAATCCAGAGTGTGTTGCAGTTCATTCCAATAACAAGGAGTATAGCTCGGGAAACTGGTCCTAGTTTAGTTTGTAGTAGAAAATTTCAAAGTCAGACTTTCCTGGCCATATGCTCTGAACTCAGTCAAGGGCATTAAATATCTTAGCAGCTTAGATAGTATTGTTTTACAAATAAAGTTTCAGGCTACTTATGCTTACTAATTGCAAGTGAGAACCAATCCACCTTTTTATATAGTGGTGAGTATGATGAGTATGACTGTCTTGACTACAAGATCAGATAGCACTGTGGCATCCAGTGGTTTAAGTGTAGTAGCAGTAGTATGAGCATATGAGGATATCTCCATAATTGTATGAATATTGTATAATATTTTTTGTGTTTTCAAAAGAGAGACAGGTTCTCTTTTTATATAAGAAACCAATTTGAACTTTTAGTTATTAAAAATATGTTCCACATATAATATGTTCCAAACATTCAATTCTGGACTGTAACAATTACATCTCCTTTTAGACTATGAATAGGATCGGAGACATCAGTGTTCCATGCTGTTGTAAAATGTCTTTTTTATTATAAATTTAACAGAGAGGTCTGCAGGTCATCAAAACTAGTCTGTCAGAGATGGCGGTGTTGTTTGGTTTGTTGCTTCACCAGTTTTGCAGATACTAAAACATCTGAACAACCTTTGGAATAATTGCCATGAACTTTTGGGCCGACCTTCGTCGTCCCAAGAGATGAAACCTACTGACCTTGGTGATCTCTCTGATCTTTCCTGTAGTGCAATCATGAAGTTGGCATTTTAATTTTTTGGAGAAAGTTCTCAACTATTGGATGATTGGATGGATGAAATTTGATACAGATATTAATAGTTTTGTTTTTCAGCAACAGCATTGCAATGTTAGGCCTTCATTCCTAATGCATTTAAAGAAAGATTTTCATCTGGAAATAGAGCAGGAGGCTTTGTAAATGGGGCATTAAAAGGAATCCCACATCAATTTCCCATACCAAATGCTGCATAACAGAAGTCATTTTGACAAAGTAGCCGTGTGATTATTTTTTATTTCCATTTGAAAGCAATTAGCTGAAAGGTCCTTCCCTTGAGTTTCTGTGGCAGAATGTGTGGAATGACTCAGGATAATTGCTGTGAAATGAACAGAGTGCCAAGTTGAGAGAAGCACGAAAACCGCAAGGGTTCCCTCTCCATGGAAACGCCCTCTGCCTTTGTCAGTGCACCAGGAAATTAGGCAGCAAGTGATAACGGGGCTTGAATGAGTAACAAATGCAGGGGGGCGAGTGATATTTACTCCATTTCAAGCCATTACAGAAACTAAGTGTTTCCCCACATCTCACGCTGTGCCTACTGAGTGCTGGATACACGAGGAGGAGGGTCATTAAACATGGCAGCCGCCCGCGACGTGCTGGAGAAAGCTGGTTGAACAACATAGTGTTCGCACCACCGATGGGCAGGACAGATATAATGAAGCCCGGCACTGTCAGTGTATGACACCAATTGATGATACTGATGCCTGAAAAGAGGACAAGGTGTTAGATGGAAGACAAGGCTGAGACAGTGTTTGCAGCTCATCTCATGTCTTTGCCACAAGCTGCCTCCTCAGCTTCTGCCCTAATTGCTGCCTTGCTTGGAGGCAGCTCTCCCTCAGTATGCCTTTCATGCCTTCCTTAATTACGTCAGCTGGAAAGGAATGTGATTGTTATTGTCATTACTCTTGCTAGTAATTAAGCAGCTATTGACTCCTTCCCTACATTCAGTCTGTTTGATTAGGCCTAAGGTCTGGAGATATGGATTAGGTTCTCTAAATGTGGTAGCCATATAGAGCTGCTTTTTTTTTTGTTGCTCGGAAGCCATGTGGCCATACAAGTACAGACTGAGGAAGAGGAGGGTGGTGAAGATGAAGAACATAACTGCTGCTCACTTTTTCTACCAGAGAAGCAGGCCACATTCATCCTGAGATGCTGAAACATCTACATAGTATGTCCTTGTTGGTGACAATGTTGCCCCTTTTCCACCAAGCCAATTCCGGGGCTGGTTTGGAGCCAGTGCTTAATGTCAAACCAGTTCTTAGTGTTTCAGCAGCTAAAGAACCAGCTCTCGGTCAGGAAAACTGGTTTCAGACTGGCACCAATTCGTCGCTGGAGCCAAGAACTGCTTGTGCCAGGGACTGGGGGCTGTATCGTCATGACAAACCAGATCAACTACAGCTTTGCCGTGAAGATAAAAAATATTTATTAGCTTTGTTTAATTGGTTGATAAAACATAGCTGGTGATCTAAAAGCTAACAAGGGCTTACATTAAAATCCTATGTTCAGTTTTAACAATCAAAATGTGTGGAATGTATGTCGCTGTACATATCAATCACAATGAGTGGCGCACATGTGTTGGACCAGTAGTGTTTGGATGCCAGTGTAGGCTGTCAAAGTGAGGAGCAATGCTTGTACAGAGACATCATAGTGCTTATTACTGTGCTTAGCCTAAGTGTTGCTGTGAAGGTGGAGATGTATACAGATATATAGTGACATAATGACATGGCTCTACTGTGGCTCTTTACTCAATGGAAAAGCAAACCTGTTCTTAGAAGGTTCCTATGTTGAACCAACTCTGAACCAGCACTATCACCAGCCCAGAACGAGCACTAGTTTGTGGTAGTTGAAAATTGTGCACCAAAAGTACTGTGTCCAGTCACCAATTCTGTCAAACCTTTTTTTCCACTGATATTCAGAATAGGAGATTGAATTTAAAAAAAAAGATTTAGCCTGATAATGTATTCAGAAAAGAAAAATCAAAAGAAAGGTTATCAGGTACATTTTATTGGCTCATGTAAATACAAAATAAGTAACATGACAACTTATCACCAAAGGTGTTACCAAAATAAAAGAAACTGATATACTGTGGGTTACCAAAGGGATTCCCTCCCTTAGGGAAAGTGGCAGAGGAAGATGAGAATAATAGTCTGAGTACAGAAGAGGAGTTTTATAATCGTGACAAGGACCCAAAAGCAATTCCTGACTGAGCACTAATCCCCACTTTTTGTGGGACGCACAGAGAGTGAGATAAGCCTAGAGGTTAATGCAGAGGCGTCTCTCCTCTGTCCTCGGTGGTGACAGCCCCTGACAGCAGCATGCCTTGTTTATGTTAATGCAGGTGGCCTGGGCCAGCTCCCACATTGAGCAGTGTAGATAGAGATGTCAGTGGCCTGTGAGAGTGGCACTCGCAACCTCTTGTCGGGCTACCCAGGATCTTCAGATTTGCATATACTAGGGGGTTGGCAGTGGAGGAGTACCTAGGTTGAGCGAGATGGGTGAGGTGGGCCTGCTGGGACTCCCACTCACCTAATCATCTGTGGATGGTTCAGCTACTTCTCCACAGTTCGTTTGAACTACAGAGAGAAGAAAGGAAGATGTATGCATATTTGAAACAGTGTTTTTATACCAACTCTCTATTCATTTTTATTTTTATAGGGTCAAACCTTGTCAGTTAATTAGAAGTATCTATGCGCTGCCAGTTTTGTCTGTATTTTATGTATAACTAATGTACAAAACACAATTATTACCAATGGAACAATTTGTTTTTTAAAATTTTGTTCTGATGGTTAAATAACATTAGCAATTTAAAGATGCCACTTCAGGAACTTTTTTTTTTACTATTTTCTGACTTTTCAAAGCCTGAATGAATATTATCAGAAATAACTAGAAATAAATAAAAGAACATTTGATACTAAAGAAATCTTGTGAGAAGAAATGATCTGATATTGTTTTTAATGATTACTACTACAATGTATCTTTTATCCAAAGATTGCCACTTTCTGTTTTACATGCAGAATTTTTAACATCTACTGCCAAAAAAAACAAAACCTTCTGGTGCAGTTGTCTTATGTCAGCTCTGCACTGAGTACACACATGTTGTCCCCTTGTTTATCTGTTTGCTACCCCAAGGTATCATTCTCATCATATGTCTGGCCTCTAACTGATGAATGATTGTGCCTTTGTAACCTGCCCCCCTCCCTCTTGTTTGTGTCTGTGTGATGTAGGGCTGACCTGTGGTGGTGGGAGCAGGGTGGGGACATTGAGACAGATGAAGGGTCAGAAATGTGTGCTGAGAACCTTCTCCTCTGGGTCTCCTTCACCCTTGTGTGCTCGACCCATGCCAGCCTTTCATTCTAATCTGATGATAATGATATTTGCTCAGGACGACCTCTGCTTGCACAGTGTAATTACCCCCCCAGCTTTCTATGATCTCAGCTATTGGAAATCGATGGGCCATAAGAGGGCACCATCAGAGCTTATTATTATCACTGCCCGCTTTTCGTTACAGCACGATCAGATTTAATATGTTCTCAAGTTTTTACTGCATGTTTTCCCCCCCTTTTTAAGTCGACTGCTATCAGGTTAGTTAAGTCAGTGTTGTTCTATGAAAATGCATTCACCAAAATTCTTAAAAAAATGTATATTTTTCATACTACACATTGCTTTCAATTAGCTTTATCTTATATTTAAAGATACCAATCATAGAAATAATGAAACATAAAAAATCCTTAAACTGCTCAATGCACACCAAACCAGTTTCTCTGGATATTGCTGAGTATATTTATTCATCTATAGCATATGTCTCACTCAGCATTACATGCTTATATATGGATTTGTGAGTACATGCCTATTTAACAGTTTACGTGAATCTGCTTTGGATGACTCCCTCCATTAGCTACTTATCCAGGGTTAAGTATCCTTTGGAACAGATGGCACTAGCCATCAGGTGACTCCACCTTTGCATGGTCTTGATTGAAACACTTCAGTTGAGGCCTCGACACCATGACCTTCTGAAAATCTCCCGTAGATACTTTGCACTTTTCTTGTAATTCCAAGGGTATGCGTTTGGTCCATTGATCTGGACAAGATCATTGGACCACAAACTTTATTTCAAGAGTAAGGCAGTGTCTTTGCTTTGACCTTCGCACTTGTTATTGTCAGTCTTGTCAAAGAGATAAGAGGATCACTGGTGAGATTACATCAATGAGGGTAAACGAGGCCAGAGTGAAGACACAGTTTTTGGACAGATGACTTAGCCTTCCTATAGATTTAAACAATGCTGATGGACTTTCTCTAGATCAGGTCATAGTTTGAGTTGTGTGTCTTAAGTCAAACCCTCACATCTTCTTTGACCAGTAATTTCTTTTTATTGACCTCTGTAAAGTGCCTGGCTCTGTAAAAATCTGGGGGCTGTCATGTTTTTTATGAGCTAAAGGAACCTAATAACACAACACTGAGCATTTATTAGAAGCCAGTGCATTTGTGGGTGTTCACAAAGGAATGCAAAACATGTCTCCAAATGCACATGAGAATCTCTGACCTCAGAATAACGCTGATGGTATCTTAAAGTCACAGAGTCTTGAGGAGGTCAGAAGAAGGATTTTGATGAAAAAACGATTTGAGATCAAAATATGAAGAGGATTATAGCCGAAGGCGAGGGGTCAAAGGATGAAGGGGAGAAGATTGGGGGTGGTCGATGGCGACATGGATTGGTTGTGAAAATGTATTTTTAGCCCAGGACAGAAAAGGTGACAAAGGAGGAGAGGTGGAAGTGATCGATATGTTTGTGCAAAGGGCGGAGGACTGCCGAGACACCATGGTGGAAATCATGAGTGAAGCAGTCCCTCAAGGGGACGCCAGGCTCGGCCAATGTGGACACACAACAAATGAGGAAATGGTAACAGAGACATGGCTGATGAGCACAGGGTGCGCTGGGAGTTTGGGGGTGCTGCTAAGTGACAAGAAATATTTGTTATGAACAAACTGTAGGCCATTTGAACACTGGAAGACAGTCTAGGCTTCCAGTTACTAGACTGAGAGTAGAAAAAATGCAAAAAAAATATGCTGGCAGGGATCAATTGAAGTTGCTCCAATTCTATTCTAAGACGTGAACATGGAATATGGCTCCATCGCCTCCTTAAAGCTTAGTTTATTTAAGAAAAAAATAGTGAAAATATTTGCCTTTCACAGGTATGGCACTTTAAGATTGAACCCAAAGGTCTGTACTCCCGTGTTTCTTTTCTAAAATATCTGACCCTTGTTTTTACCAAATGTTCTAGCACTAACAACTTATTTAATTTCTGAACAGACTATTCAGGGTGAAAGGACAGAGATCTGAGATGCACCAAAGAGGTTAATATAAAAGGATGCAACAGTTACTTTTATAAGTGCTTCAACTTCAGTTATTTTTTACACTGGCAGATAAAAATATACTTGTATAACCAAACTAAGCGCCTGCTTAGGGCCCCCGTCACCACTAGGGGGCCCCAAGAGCAAATAAATTTAATATTATTAAAATATTATTTAATTAATTTTTTCGTTTTTTTTCATATGGGAGTGTTGATTGACATATGATCAAAGGTATATTATTGTACAAAAACACAGTCTGATGTAAACAGAGCACTGCTGGTGTAGTGATTCTTAAGGCCAACACACACTGGAAGCGTCTGACGCGGGTCAAACCATTCGCGCACATCGTTTTCAATGAGAGAACACACACCGGACGCGAATTGGTGCGCGTCAAGGGGATTTGACGCGCAACTAAACTTTCTAGGATTAGAAACTGTTCTATTCACCCGGTGTTGACACGCGTCAAACCAGCATTCGCTTTCTGGACTGAAACGCACCAGCCACCGTACTTTCACTACTTCTCTCATTAATTAAATCTGTTTCTGTCCCTTTGTTGCGGTTATAGTGTAAATGTAAATATGCAGACATCTCTCACGCAGCACATGAGGACAGTGTACAATATCATTTACTGTTATGACCGATCCTGACTAATCATGAATAATGAACAAACTAAAGTTTAGTAACTTATTAATGTTCTGAAACAACTCGGATTACAGGAGACAATATCGGTGAGTCTCCTTCATTAATACGCTGCAGATTCTGCTTTAATCTCAGTTTGTAACAGATGTGAAAACGTAGAACAAAGTGAATGAGACAAAGATCAACATACAGGAAGGTATTTGGTGAATGCTACTCTTTCCAAAGCCAACGATGTTCTCTGTGGTTTATGGATCAATATTGTTGCTCAAATGTGGAGAGAGGTTGATGTTCAGATGTCGTCCTGTGTGCAGATAAGGCTTGATTGTATTTATATTTTAATGAAGGAGGCTTTGAGGGTCCCTCCGATTTTGCGTGAGATATTAATAACAAGACCAGACTCTAGAATTATGTTATTTAATGTTAGGAATTAATAACGAGGGAAATGTACTAAAAGCACATAAATACATGGTTTCATTTCCTTAATATCAGCTTATCACTCTTTTGTAGAGTGGAAATATTACACAAACTAATGATTGAAAAAAAATTGCGCCGCGGCCGGTGTGTGTTAGGGGCGTCATTTGACGCGCGTCAATTGACGCGCGTAAAATGACGCGCCACGTCGCGGCCAGTGTGTGTTGGCCTTTAGTGCCTCAGAGCTCCGCTGGTAACATGTGTAACCAGGCTGCAACGCGCAGTGCGCATCCAAAGAGCAGGTTGAAGACAAAACAGTGCTGCAAAAAGGGACAAATCCTTCAGGGGCAGAGAAAAGAAAGAGGAAAAAGGAGGAAGAGGAGAAAAACTGCATGATGAAGCTAAGTTTCCTCAAGTTAGGAAAGTTAGGTTGAGTGTAACCTATTATAACAAGTTAGCAATTAGTTAGTAGATAGATAGTTTACTATTCAAGCTAATGAACAGGCAAGCTTATGTTTGTTTGTGTAATACTGAGCTTTAAATTCGATCGCTTTCGCGATTTATTTGTTATCTGGACGTGCAGGGGTGAACGTCTCCTGCTCTGACTGCAGCTGGGTGCGACTGCTGCGCCAGGACTGAGCCGCCCGTGAGCGCTTTAGGCCGGGGGAGGGGCCCACGTCAGCACCCGCTGCTCGTTGAGAAGATTAAGAATGATACGTGTTTTCACGTCTTTGTCTCCACGAGTCTCCAATAACACCAGAAAAAGTCGCTAGATTAGTTAAAAAACAAAAAACAAGTCGCTGGAAGGGTCTGACAAATCAGTCATTGCCCGTGTCATCAGCTCAGATGATGAACCTGGTATTTGGTTTTTTAAACCATGTTTGTTACCTTGTTTCACGTACCTCTGTTCATTACGTCATTAATTAAGTATTTGTTCGATATTTTTATTTAATACTGTCTGTTTTGTAGATTTTCATTTATTTTTATATAGAGAGATCGGAAGAGCG
>JAUMHL010000029.1:5626901-5650572 GCA_032362345.1 Sandelia bainsii | reverse complement strand
CCCGGGCAACACCTGTAGCTGAGTTTACCACCATTTCAGATTAAAAACCATAGATGGGTAAAAACATGCCATGTAAAAAAACACTGCTTCAACTGTGAGGTTTTATGTACTGCATGTTGTATGTATTGCTGAAATAAGTTTACAGTATGTGTGAATGATCATTAATCAGTATTATTGACAGTAGTAGAGGGCCCCAAAATTGTAATTTTGCTTAGGGCCCCATGGAGGCTTGGGCCGGCCCTGAGAGAGAGCCACAGTACATGTGAGATATTGGAGGGTATATGAAGCATAATGTATGTAGGCCAGAGTTTTCTTACTACATTACAACAAACAACTTTTTTTGTCAGGTTATTGTTATTGTTGATTTCCAATCATGATTTTTAGTTAGCTGTGATTGCAAATGTCTGGGATTAGGTTTCCACCTTAAAAGCAGACTGTCATGCTTGATAGGCTCACTACATGTGCAGTCTTACATTGGTATGTTGTAATCGTGTGTATGTCTATCCATGGATGTGAATGAATGACGTTCAAACTATAGTGCCTTGTTGATAGTGATATGTAAATGTCACTAAGTGCAACCTATAGTAAGACTGTTGTGATATTTATGGAAAAATGACCGTGGTGCTCATGCAGACATGAATCCGACACTTTCAGATGCCTTCCTATTAATGGAAAGGAGTGCTTGTCTGAAAGGGGCTTTAGAATCACTGACACAACATAGTGGATTTTATTTAAGCCTTGACCTTTTCTCTCCTTCTTATTTGAAGCCATTTTTCATTATATTGTAGCTTTCACTTTCTGCTTCAATTTCAACAACTGTATGTGCACATTATATACTGCCCTCCTAGTTTATTGCAATTTTTTCAGAAAATGTTGTCATCCATTAGTGGTCAGTATCCTTGTTGAATGTAATTTTTTTGTAGTGTTGCTGTTCCCATGACAACTAGGCAAATGAATGAAAGCTTTGCGATGCAGTTAAAAATAAGTGAATCATGAACTTGAAGATTATTTTTTCAAATATCCTAATATTAACTTTCTTAGAATAATGTTTTGCACCACGTGTTTTTGTATGTTCTGAAAAGTTTGAAATAATTAATGTAGATATTTTATAATCACTTTTGTTGAGAATATAAATGGTACTGGCATGGTCATTTTTCTTTTAATAACTGATTTCTCAATACACTTTCCACTTTGAGCTTGTGGTTAATATATACTAACAACTTTCGTCTGTATTTTACAATGTGTGTGTGTATTTGTCTGACTTTATCAGTGTGAGCGTGTGCATGCATGCGTGTATTTCAGCTGTGACAGGTTAAATGATTTCTTGAAGGGCTATAGAGCGGCCATTTCATTTTGGCACCTAATAACAGTCAGGTCACACTGTGCCCTAGCTGATCCTCTTTGATATGGTCCATGCACTTGCCCAATCCTTCTTTCACAGGTGCCAATCATTATAATCAAGCTCCCACCCCCACCTCCAGCCCCAACACCATCTACACCCCAGCTCCTTAGGGCATGTGGTGGTATCGGAGCACTTGTGCTGAGGAAGAGGAGAGTTTAATCTGCCCCCTGTTCTGACAGACGGTCCATATTCGTTGACCCCTGCTCAAGCCAGTTGGCAATCTTATTCCCCTTCTGAGCTGTCTTCAAAATACAGTACGAAAGAATGAAAGATACAGTATTTCTTCAGCAAACTATTCCTGTGTGCTCTAACAGTAGAGCAGTTGCCTTACGTGAGGGCATCATGACAGTAGGAATTAATATTTTTGGATGTCAGAGCTTTAACCAGACACATCACCCAACTAGAGTGAGGAGTCAAACAGGTTGTGTGGCAATAGGTACCCATTCCACTAAGACCAAAGGTCAAAGGTGGGCCTGGTTTCCAGATACCATGAATCACTGGCGTCACATTATATTTAGCGTTTGGCTGGTTTTCACAATGCCCTTTTTTGAGATTAATTAATAACTTCATTGCTCTCCCCGACGGACAGGTCAGTTAAACCAGTGACAGTAAGACAGAAATTAAATTGAACATAAGATCAGATCAGGGCAGCAGCCCACCTAACCTTACACCAGCTGGTTGCTGCTTTTTAATTATTTTTTTATAGTAAATTTTTATTAAAAAAAACATAAAATGGTCAGATTTACTGATTTACTACAGCAGGCTATTATTAGTAAGTTTTGAGTTAGCTTGCTAAAAGACATGCAGCCCAAGTTGCAAAATATTACAACTAAATATTACAACTAAACCTATCTGCAAAAGTTCAAATTAAAGTGTTCATAGCCTGAATCTACCCACACATAAATGTGGTGCTGTGCCTTGTATATAAACATTCACTGATGATTATTTCAGTGTTAAATGCTAAATTTCTGGGGATTACCAGAAGAAACCAGAAAAATGCATTAAAAAAAAATCTTGCTGTTCTAATTTTTCAGTTCTTTGAACTCCACATATGAAATTCCACTGAAATACTAAATTTAATGCAGACACCTCAATGGTATCTGAAAATCTTATCAAGTAAAATTGAAATTACAGTATCTGCAGAGCCTACGACAGTAAACGACAGTGCTGAGTGTCATCTACAGGCAAGTTGGATCTCCCAAATTTTCTCGGCCATGATCTTATTTGTCTTTGTCTTATAATCATATTTGTTTATGATTTCATAAAAAAAATGTAAATACATGTTCACTGAAGTTTTGACTCAGTCAACGCAGAGCTGAACAGAAAGACACATTAAAAAAGGGCTTTTTACATTTGTCTTTGAGTTCGCTATGGCAAACAGAACCACTAAATATATACTCTTCTTATTTTTTGTATTATGACTCAAAAGTGCACAGGATAAATTTGACTGAAAGTGAAGCCCTCAGTGTTTCATATGCGCCTCTGTCCTCTGTGTTCTGATAATTAAGAGTTTAAAAATAGCAATTTATTTAGTCTACTTTAGTTTATTTAGCTTTTCCTTATTTCAACAGCTAATATACCTGTTGTTTTTGCTCCTCCTCACACTACTCTATTTTCGGTGGAGGCTGGAGCAGTTGAAGATGTGGTAGCTGCATGGCCTAAACCTGTGTTTTAGCCCTAATCTGTAATTGCATCCAGTGAAGGAGGAACAGCCTCTCTGACGTGACCAGCCGTGGAGCACAAGGCCAGAGCTGCCGTGCAAAGCCAGAGAAAGATGGAGAGATTGAGCAAGAACAGCAAACACAGATAAAAATGAATAAAAAAAGCAAAAAAAGCACATGGATTGACTTTGGTAAGAGGTCACTTTTGAATGTCCTCCCAAGTGATTGTTCGAAAGTACCATTTTTTCTCAGTTCAGGACACCCCAGAGATGTGAAGTGTAAGGTTATAGTATGGCCCAGTGCTCTATATTAATGGTGACTTTGGCTCACCTAATACGGATTCTCAGGGTTATAGCCCCCGGGTGCCTGCTGAGCAGAATGTGAATGCAAAAAGAGCCAATCCCTCTCCCCATCCCCTCCCTGGTCACCAGGGCCCCACCAGCCCTCGCTCAAGGTTACAGCCCATACAGCCTGGCAGCAATGAAGCCATCAGCGCTGATTTTAAATGATACCCTGGACTAGCCACCACTTAATGTGTTCCCGCTCTCTTTACTTTTTCTTTAAACTCTTGATTATCCACTTTTCAAGTTGATATTGTAATGCATGATCAGAGGAATGGCTGAATGGGAAAGACATGTTTCTCCTTGAGTCAGTCGCTGGAGTTCCTGCTGAGAGAAAAAAGGAGAGGTTATGATCAAGGACCTGCCTCTAAAGCCCTAAGCTACGCACAGGATGTTATTGTATTTCAGTGTATTTCAATGTGATTGGAGCCTAGGTATAGCTAATTTGCTATGCAAAACTCCTGCACAACAAGCCTCTTGAAGTCTTACACATCGTGTGTGCGTTTTCCAGGGAAGCTACATGGCTTACAATTCTCATTCAGTAATAACACCATTTGATACCCTCCTGCAGAAAAAAGCTTCCTGCTATGGCTGTCAAATGACAGCTCCAATGGACACTGACACTTTTTTGTGTTGCTCCCATCTCATTGCTCATGTAGATTTCGCTAATGCTTATTTGACGAGTAAAAATGTTATTCTAATGATGGTCGAGGGAGCAGGGTTTTTGCAGGTAGTTGTTATGGAAACTGCAGCTGCAGCTTAACCGTATGATAAGCCTTCTCTCTTACCTCTCCCCATCTTCACTTCCTTTTCGATCTAGTGAACACAGCATGTTGGAGTCATTACCAGAGTACAAATGGTTAAGTACAGAGCCGAGACATGGGGGACAACATTCACTCAGATGCTCAGAGAATGTGTGCAAACTGTTGAGTGTTGCTATCTGTGTGCCACAATCTGGAAGATGAGGACTGTCATGTATTTTTATTGATTTTTAGTTAATCCATTCCTTAACATTGTATTAATTTGTTCCTTATAAACGGAGCATTGTTCGTTATCATAGAATAATCAAATTAAAGATGATCATGTTGGGTTTCAAATGTTTTGTTTACAATACCAATATTGACAAACTTTTCGTTTGTGGTAAATCAAGTAGTTAATGGTTAACAATAATCTTTATTGTTGTTTTTTTTTTTTTTAATCAATGCTTTAATCAGCTCTTATCCTCATTTCAACCGTCTCTGAAAAATTATATTCTTATGCAAGTAAATGTGAATGGTATTACGTTTTTCATCACTTGCTAGATTATGTTCTGATGCAGTGTATTTTTTTATTGAATATAGTGTGAGTTGCAAAGAAGTACTTGGGGATGGTGGTGGACGTATAATGCACTGGACTGTCACATCACAGACCTTAGTTTAACTCCAGAGTCTCATGTTTGGTTAGGCTTAGGCAACTATAGCACTTTGACTAAGGTTAGAGAAATATTGTGATTTTGTGGGTGAAATGACTGGTTGGTTTTTCTTTTACGTCAGATCACTGTATTTCTCTAACCTTAACCAGGTGCTGTGATTGCCTATGCGCAACCACAACAAAGCTTCATAGTGCTGTGTTCAGCAAAACTTGATGTTGTACACTAGTACAATATCTAGTAATATTTACAGTGCATATCACTTTGAACATAGCACAAGTCTGAACTACATGCAGTTGCAGAAGATTATGATGTACTGATGTACAGGACTTAGTAGTGGGCCTACAGTACCAATCATGGCAGTCTAAGAATGATGCTTTTAAAGATGCAACCTAATCTCAGACATTATTCAGAAGCATGGCTCACTAATAACAGTGATTGTTTTGCTGAATTCCCTGAACAGCTGTGACATTAGAAAAGAATCCTAGTGGAACACGTTCACGTTTGTCCACCATGTTAAAATAAGAAAAGTCAGAAAAGTCTGGCCTTGTACATTGTAAGTCACTTAGTGTACTGTCCAATCTTGTGCATGTGGGATATATTGTGCGTGCACCATGGCTCTCTCATGGTTGTTGGTATGTCTGAATGAAACTGTGAGGAATATTAAAGAAAATGTGACATATGTCTGAATGTCAGAAACCTGTCACTTTAACAAAGGTGAAGCCAGTAATGGTACATTTTACAAAATAACATTTCTCATCTTTATGGTAAATATTATGTTAAGAAAACATTAGTTTGCAGGTTTGATTGCAAGTGTAATTCCATGGAATATTACATATTTAGCAATAGCTAATGATCCCGTGCCATCTACTGAGGTTCAGGAATCTATACTGCAGGCACAGCACTTCAGCCAAGCTTGCATTTGACACAGAAGCAGACCACTGTCTGTTCTACAGTTTTAGCACATTTCAGCAGTTACTGTCAAGTCTAAATTAAGGCTACAAATGAAGGGTGAACCCGTCTTGTTTTAGGGTGTAATTTGAAACATAATACTAGGTTTGTTTCTCTGTGCTCAGTGTGTCCCTTTAATTGAGTTATTGATTAAATGGTGATGTTTCATTGATGGAGGCATTATCATAGGGTGCTCAAATGATGCTGAACTCCCCTCTGTGAATGTAAGAAACTGCAGCAGGAATTTATTCCAATTTACACTCAGTTCCAACACTAGCAGGTCAATTAGTTAGTAATCGGAAGCTTTTTATTAAAAAGTATCTTCAGATGCGTTCTGTAGAGCAGACTTTTCACATTCTCAGCACAGCTTGTCTTTCACAGAACATGTGAAATGTTTAATTCAGAAAAGAATTCAGATTGAAGATGAAGAATTTCTCCGAAGAGTGAAGGCCAAACAAAATGGCTATTTTGACTTTTTTTCTAATTTTGACATAGCTGATAATAGGATTGAACTGTTTGCAGTGACTAATGAGTTCCACGCGAGATCACTCAAGGTTATAGCCGACAGCATCACAGCTTAATGTGACTTGGTGTGTGACAAGTTCCCTCAGTTTCCGTCGAGGCTCTGTCTTAGTGAACTTCCACAAACTTCAGCTGAAAGTGTGGTGATGTCAGTAATGATCTCCAAGTAAACCCAGCTAAAATAGCACAGTGACCTCATTATTGTTTCCATAGTTACAGAATGGCAGGGTTACAGTTCCTATCTATAGCAGCATTCACTTAATACAAAATACTGCGTTTTCACAGATGATAGTGGTTAACAGGTAAATTGCAAAAACAGCTCATGATAATTTTTCATTTATAGACAGTGTTATGTAAGTGCTGCTTATTTTGTAGCTGGATAATAATGCACTCAGCAGTTTAAAGCTCAAATTGCCAAATTGTGATCAAATTGTCAAACAGCAGCTTTGACAAATTGAATATTTGTGGTAACTGATGTTGTCTGACTTGTTTATCAAATATTATCATGATTTAAATTGCACAAACAATGATATCAATTCCAGACCCCGAAACTGCTTCAGTGCTGCCCACCTACCTATTTCACTTTCTGTGCCAGAGAAAGCATCACACATTTTAAATGAACCAGCTGGCTTTGTCAGGCAGGAATCCAAAACATGGATCTATATTTACTGAGTTATACCACTGCACATGAGTCAACTAAATTAAACCAAATAATGTAATGAAAAAAGACTTCATTGTCTCTAAGGCCTATAGCATTTAGACAGGCGAGCCGCTCAGTTTTTTTTAATGTGATTAAAAGATAAATTTACATTCTTGCTAATTATATTCTTGCATTTGAGAGATGTGCACTTTCACCAGTGAGGTTGCTTTTTTTGTTTTTTGTCTCCCAGGCACAGTTTTGCGTGTTCTTCTTCCCAGTTGGCATTTTGGTGACTCACTGAAAACTCAACTGCGGCAGAGGTGAAGGAGAGGCACAATGGGAGACGTGTCAGCAGAACTAAGACAGATTGGTGTCAACAATAATGAAGATTTTGGTTTTCTTGCTTGCTTTGTAGAAGTAAATAGTTTATACCACATGTTGCTGACATGTTTTTTAACTAAATATGAAACCATGGGAATTAATATGCTGCTACATGTCTCCTGGGAAAGCTTTCCACAAGATGTTGGACCTAGGCTGCACATATTTGCTCCCACAAGAGCATTAGTGAGGTTAGCCACTGATGTGGAGCAAACAGGCCTTCCATGACTTTCAGCTGGTGTTCCAATTCATCCCTGATGTGTTGGATGGGGTTGAGGTCAAGGCTCTGGCTACTTAGTTCTCGTATGGAAGTTCTTCCAAGGATACTGTTTGAACAGGGAAAGGTCTTCCCCAAACCATTGCTGAAACCAAGCATGAAAAAAAAAAGACATTTATGTGTTAAAATTAACTCTGAAATTGACATTTAAGAAAACACTGCAGCATTCAAAATTAAATTATTTAATTGAATTGCTTTAAGACTAGACAACAAAACTCTAAATGAGGTGGTATAAATACCATTTCTAGAAAACAGGAACTTGAGCAATAAACATAGATTAAAAGAATAACCAAATATCATTATTTAAGTTAGATGTAAATCAACCAAATTTTGTGTATAAATGTGCACACCATTGTGTAACCCAGTACATGCTTGTGCTTTTTCATTTTATTGAGCGTAGCAGGACTCCATCTTTGAGACTCCAATTGAACGCTCCAACCACGCATTGTTGAACTGCGGGTTCAGCTGCAGACAGGTGCTTTTGAATATTCATTGGGAGTGAGCCCTTACAGATTATAATCACTGTCAATATGTGTGCACTTTGCAACTGTCAACTATTCAGAAAACAAAATATGCCCTGCGCTTCAACTGCTTATGAAAATTTATGATGCCGGCAGAAAAAGGAGAGTTCCCTGTAAACCTATCTGAGACTTGCACTAAGCCTTAACAAAGGGATTGTCTTCAAATTGTGTAGAGTAATGAGAGGACTGTAGGTGTAGCTTCACATAATACTTAGTGTTTGTCTCCACCTAATCTTGATAGTATTTTCAATAAATGCACAAATTGTGATTATTGCACTTGTATAATAACAGACTGAGATAAGATAAAATCTCTTTGCAGCTTCACACTTCGCTCCATTTTCTTCAGCACTGTCTCCACTGTCTTTCTGCAAAAAAATTTTTTTGGGTACCTTCATTCGTGTTTTTTTTTCTAGGATCCATCTAACTGGCTTCAAGATGTCACCTTGTTGATGCTACAGAACAGGACTACTCAAACCCCACCCACTCCTTGTTATCATGACATCCATACAATCCTGTCCTGTTTGTTCCTCTACCTCTTTATTTGAAAAGGTTAGTGTCCAGAAAATCGTCATGGTGCTGCAGAGACATTTGTTATCAGCAACTTTTTCGAGTGTCTTGTTGTCATCTGACAACACTTCCAGCCATACAGCGAGCTACATTTGACAGGGTCCTGCTGCAGTTTCAGTTTGGATGATACTGCCGAGAACAGCTGCAGTGACAGGTGTATCTAAAATGTGCTGTAAAACTTGCTTCCTCAGTAAGGAGCTCCTAACCCACTTAAAGAATTAATGTACATATTATATTTCGATATTGAACAACTCCTTAAGATAATAAAACGATAGCTATACAGTTACTTATTTCAAAAGTGAAAAATAGTAAATAAAAATGAATTAAGTTTTCTAAAATTGTATTTTTCAAATGTCATATCAGTATAAAATTAACCTTTTGCACTGCTAGTTGTACTACTTCAAACGTTGTTGAGTAGCTTAATGAACACCAGTATAGCGTATTCTACAAGATTGTTGTGTTCTGTATCATCACTGTCTTATCAGAGCCACATGTGAACTATCATGAGCTAAGAAATAAAGTTGCAGCTTTGTGACAATACATTTCCTAGATAATCCAAATGGTTTAAATTAGTTTAAGTGTGTAGGGCAATTTCATGCCACAAAGGCACTTTTAATTCTAAAAATTAATTCTGTAGTTGTCTGTTATCTGTTAATTCTAAATCATAATCAATCTTATTGTACAGAACCATATATACTGTTTTCAGACCAGTACATTTTCTATTAAGACGACTGAAAAAGCAAAGGAGAGAGATTTGTTGAAGAATTTGAACAGATAAAGTTGGCCTTGAAATGTTGTGACAATTATTTTAAATAACTGTCATTAAAAAAAGTCTAATGGATGGACTAAGGACTTTGTCTAATTACAATACAATCACTTTCCTGTCAGTCTTCACCAGCGAGACATTGTCTGTCACTGTATACTCAGATACTACAGTGAGACGAGCTGGAGCATTTATAAACCTTTATTTGAAAAATGTGTGAGTGTTTGTTGCAGAGGAGCATTGATGTCCTGAGCTCAGATAAGAGGGTCTGCAGGGAACAGTTGCATTTTCAGCTGCTGTAGCATTTATGCAAAAACATTTAATAAACATTTATAGCACCAATCCCTCTTTGATTAGATTGCGTGGATAGAGTCTAATCAGCATTATATTGATAAGTTAATTTCATTAATCTGGACAACCATAGGTGATTCCAGGAGTGCACACAGTGTTTCTCATGAGCTGGCAACTATTCCAAAGTGAGTTTAGCAGAACAAAAAGCTGCTGTTACTCACCTACAAGACTTGTCTGTGTACCACGACGTGACAGTCTGGAGAAAGAATGTGAGTGATGAATGCAGCGATGACGATTAGTGAGCTGGACTGTACCACTGACCAGTTAGATGCAAGTAGTAGAAGCACATTTTACAAGTACAGCTGTAAACTATGAAGTGAAACTGATCACTAGAATCACAAATTTTTTTGCAGTGTCTATCTGTCACCAGTGGAGATACATTTAGACTAGATTTTATCCCTGTTTGCTGATTAGCTTATTCTGTTTAGAAGCCATGTGATTAACTGAGCTTTCTGATCTGTCGCCTGCAAAAAGAAAAAAGAAAAGAGTTAAAACACTTTTAACTTTTGGCTTGTTTTGAGGGCTGTGTAAACACTGTGGCTATGATAGAAATTTGCATACATCAGTCAACTTTAACTGACCACACAATCCCATGTTAGGCTGAATTTATGAATAGCACTGATATATCTGGATCGCTTCAGTTGAGGAGCGAGCAGGCCGACCGGTGGCACTGCCACAGGGTGCTAGAAGCCACAATGGTGATTCACAAGGTATTCTCTCAGTTCTGTTTTCTTAAGCAACACAATAATGACAGGTATTGCTGTCTCTGTTATGACAGTCTTTTATCATTTATTTGTCATTGTGTGGAATATATGCTCTGGGGCTGCTGAGAGGCTGCAGAGTTACTGCAACCAGTTGTTACGAATCACTGTCCACCTATGTAATAGTTGCACACTGGTGCAAAAAACAACTGATGAAAGCAACCATGATATCATTATCCATAATAATAAATCAGCAACACTGCAACATCATACATCAGTTCAGAGGTATTACTGACATAAAAAGAGAGACACTGAACAGTGTAGAGCAGGGCACTTACATTCCATTTAAAATAGGCTAATCAGTGACATGACATTAGACTAGAGATTAATAATTAGACCTTTAATAGTTTTGCGTTGTGGCTGAGGCTCATGCAGGAAGTCAGAATAAGAAAACAGATAAATATTTCCCATTGCCCCTGCTGCTCTTTCAGCACCACAAAGGAGTGGACAGCTGCAATATGACAGAAAGAGAGAGGGAGAAAGAGAGGGTAGTGGAACGCAGTTTTTTCAGTAGACCAATAACTTAAACACTACTGAAATGTCAATAATGCAGAAAATCGAGGAATCATGATTCTCATCATTATTTCAAACTTTGAAGGGTGAGACATCAAGTGCAATCAAATTAACCCAACACTCATTTTGATGTTCATAATGTATCTCACTGTCATGAGAAAATGTGTTGTGTTTTTTGTTTTTGATTTTTTATGCCATCACCTTACGATTATGAGTTAATTGTCTTGTGATCTTGAGATAACGGCAAAAAAATTAATAAATGCTTCCATGGCCGATCCTGGTGTTGTATGTTTGCATAACACATTTAAAAAAACTTTGTAACATTGAAAAGAATGATGAAATATTTTCAGACATTGAAATCTTAGTTTTGGGTGTGTGAGTCACATGTTTTAGCTTTAAAACCATATTTTAGTGCTGCCTTTAAAAAAAAAATAATTCTGATCATTTTTTTCCTCTTAAGACAGGGTCAGTAAGAGCAGATTTGAAACACTGGAAACAAAGTGAGCTGAATCTCTGAAAGGAGGGAGCTGAATGTTTGTTTTGAAATATTGAAGTAAAGGGGATACCGAAGCTGAGGGATACAATATATCTGTCCTAATGCTAAGCTAAACTAGCTACCATAAGCTACATTTGATAAAGTGTTATTTTGTCAGGAAACTTAGACACAATCTTTTCCACTAGATAATTACTATCCTATTCTATACATTTCTTCATTGGTATTCGTTACTCACATGATAGAATTTTTATTATTCATTATGTTGTATTCTGATTGGCTGGGGATAAACATGGAGACCACATGAGGGGAATCTGCACATCTTAGGAAAGAGAAATATAAAAGGAAGCTTTTGGTGAATAAAAAAGCACACATTTTTAGAATACACTTTATATTGAGTCAAAAATGACTATATTACTAACTCTTTAATGATGCACTTGAGCTGAAATTCTTCTATGTGGCTGCATGCGCCAGTTCCTTAATAAGACTGAAAATGCAAAGTGCATCTCCAAGAAGGATTGACATAGAAAACATGTCATATTGTTCATGGCCATACATAATGTCAAATATGCTATCATAGTCTTGCCTTTGTATGTATTAAGAGACGTTGACAATATGAAACAAATGTGTTACATAACCAAAGAAGTTATCAAAGTTAGAAACTCTTCTGTTATTTTGAAAGGAAATACATAAACAATTTTGTCATTTAGTCCAGAGAACTTGTTGGCAACTGTAAGTCTGACAAGGTCTTTCTTTTGGAAGGTTTACAGCTTTTTTGCTTTTGTCAGAATCAGCAGGTTCACTTGGTGTCCTACAACCAACTGGCACAGTCCTAAACCTCAGGACTCCATTGAACTGGGATGAAGAATGCGAGGTCAGTGCCAATGCCATTGCCAGGGCTGACTGAGTCATTTTACACTCTGTCATCACTCTTATCACAATTTTACCCCCTCTTTCACTCTATCTTGATTGGTCACTCTCTGGAACATGTCTGCGCCCTAGAGGCTTTATCTGTGATTCCTTATCATCCCCAACTCTGCCTATCTCTCACAGCTACTCATTCTTTTCCTTCTCTTTTTCTCACTGCACGTCCCTCACTCCTCCTTCCCATTTGTCTGTTGCTTTGTCTTGTTTGTCCTTCTCTATAGCCTGTGATAGAGTTGGGATTATACTGTATGTTGAAAGTAAATAATGTTGAGGTAAAATAGATGTTGGTTTCAGCCAGGCCCCTCCAGCAGGACACATTTACAGCTCTGGGCTTAATTATATTATCCTTTCTTAGGTTTATTTTGCATCATGTTTCCTGGTTTTACACTGTAATCACAGGGATCAACTGCAACACATCAGTGAAGATAGCTGGACTTTCCACTTTCCACCAGGCTTGACACTAATTATTACATTTTCAAAGTCATACAGATTCACAGCAGAAGCACATTTATGCAAAGTCTATTTAAATTCTTAATTGTGCTTTACTGTTAAAAGTAGATAGTCTGGGTATTTGGTGTATTGCCTGAAGAGCTGTTTGCCCTTGGCAGTTCTTTTATCTTCAGATTCAGTAGCATGAGTCAAACAGCGTTTGGTAAATTTGACTGGGGTACATCAAGTAGCTGGAGTTCCTTGTGCTAATAGTGACCTGAAGGACTGGGTGAAAAGGAACGTGTGGGAGATCCCTCCGAGATGGAACAGGGACTGAATGCGGTGAACATTGTTAGAGGACAACTATGTTTGATATGCGTCCTTCGTCTTTCTTGCCTTGAAAGTAACTCATATCCAAGACTTTTGTTTGAGATCAGATTTTTATAATGAAGTGTAGCAGATACTTTAAGGTATTTCAATATTCCTTTGAGGTTTTTACATTGACTTGTTTCAGAGTTCAGAGCAGTGTCCCATACCCTCACAATGCATTTTAAGGGAAGGATTGCTGCTGATTAGATAGGCACAGATATGAAATTTTATGGGCCAATAATAATAACCATCAACTATCTTTCAATTGTGACCATTGCTTACACAACATGATAACATTTCTCTTGCATAAGCAAAAAAGTGAATAAAACAGCTTTATAGACTGCTCTGTTAGTTTCCTCACAGTACCTTTCTCCTTCTTCTGTGTGCTGACACTTATTTCTATAGTTTGCAATTCCCATAAAGTTTTCTACGTTATTTAATCTGTCAGAGTGAATGTTAAATCCACAGAGATGTTTCTCTGTATTTCGATATTGTTACTAAGTACCAAGCTGGATGAAAGGAGAGATCGATACACAAAATGTTTTTAAATGAAGTCTGCCCAAAGTCTGACTAAAACTGAAACTAACACAAAATGGTCTGTAGAAGTCTAAATAAGATGGGTTCCATCACATATTTTAAATTCAGGCAGTGAGGAGGAGCTCCATTGTGTCTGTCTGCCTGTCTCTCACTGTGCTGACAGTCTGCTCAGACACACATGTATGGCAATAAAAGGAGAAAAAAAGTCAGAAAGCAGCAGTTTTCTGTCACTATACAGTTAAAATCTTTGAGCCATGCTTCCATGGTAGAGGAAAAATCTGATTACACATCTGCAGTATTTAAATGCTGATTTACAGTAAACAAAGTCACTTGAGTGCTTGTTACCTGCCTGTTATTACCTGCTGTACATGATGTCTCTGAGTAGCCTGGTTACTTGAGTGCATGTAAAAGATACAGGCTGCAGTGGTAATAAACTGTTAGATAATAAACCTCTTAATTGTTTTTGGTTGAAAAAATATTTTAAGTAACCGTTTTTTAATTGTGCTGTTTTGTGTTTGACTTAGTCTCTTGTCCCTGATGTGTGCTGTTGACTTTTAATGGAACATTAGTATGTGCACGTTTGCCCCGAACACATGGCTTTCGTATTTCCTCCCTCCAGTTAATTCAACAACAGATTTGGTGGCATTGAACCTGGCACCTAACATATTTTTATGCTCTTCGAAGTGAATATATTTTCAAAACAGCTTGAACAGCTTTTCAAGCTTGCTAGGTTTAGTAAAGCCATAGTTGTTGTGGACTACAGATCAGGAGATCTCCCTGATTTCCATGTTTATCTGTTAATTCTGGCCAAAATGACTTATTGTTACTTCTGCCACCTTTCTTATGGAGCAGCGTTATCAAGGCTCTGTTTTTATGAGATAATGCCCAGGAAGACACTGTTCAAAGTCTGGCAAGGTCTACCAGATGTCACATTACCACAAGAACAGGCATTATAAATAAAAGCACAGGCTATCTTGCTGTTGCATGCCACTACAAAAAACGTGATTTGAAAATTATCAACCTATTAGTCTTGATTGTGTTAAGCCCAATATATGGCATTCTTGTGTGTAGTGAAAATTGCCATCACCTCATCCATAAATAAAGTAGGTGAAGGCATTGTACAAAAAAAAGCCTTGTCCAGTCTCCCGCAAGCTCCATTCTATTTTTTCTAATGGCGAGTCACAGCTTACATCGTCTTATGTTTGCTCCATGTTGTCATTCTCAGCACATTTCATAATGGAAGAACATATTTCCTTCGTATACAGGAAAGCGCTGATAATGAGAGTTATCATTCTTTAGAATTTGCACCACTGATGATAATGGGCTTCATTATGTCCCTCTTCCAGTAAGCTGTCACCCTGAACGAATTTAAATTAGCCAGCCCAGAACAGATCTTACACCAAGATTATTCCCATTCAAGGCATCATTTGGAGCTGTTTTGATTCCCCTTAATACAGGACTTTTCACTCCAGCAAGCAGCAGCCCTGTTTATTTCACTGTCACAACATTATAAATTACTGGCAGCTTTCTAAGCAATGACAAGAGCAGAGAAAAGTCACCTAGGACCAGCCTTGGCTAAGAGAACAGGCTGATGTGAAAGAAGCTGGCTCACTGGCTCTGAACAGGGCAAGGTGGGGTCTTGGGCAAGAGACCCTGAGGGAACCATGTGGTGGAAACCATACTGTGACTCATTCAATAAAGTTAATTAATGATATTTTATACATAATGAGGGTCGCTCTCCCATGTGGTCTTCTCTTCGGCTGAGTTCATGGAGAGACAGAAGTTTTGCTGTGGCTGCAGGGACCATTCTGGAAACAAAACAAGGGTTGTAACGTTATGTTAAGGTCATTTTGTTATGACTTTGTCTTTTGAAATCCTGGAAATAAGGCTCTAATGTTTGTTCGTTTATGGATCAACCAAAAACTATTCTTCTTCTGAAGGTAATTTATTATAAAGTTTTACAAGACCTAGCTAGCTGTCTCGCAGTTAATGTCTGTTTATTGAGATATAGTGCGGAGTAGCACAAGAGTTTGCTTAGTGAAATGCAGTTATTTTAAATTCCCTGACATCTTTACTCGCTTTTTTTGTTTCTTTTTGTTGAGACTACTAGTTATAACTACACTACAATAGGGCGTTCTTGATGGAACTTAGTACTTCAGCTCCAACACTGCAAACAACTTCCTAAAGCTAGTACTTTTGGTAATAAATTGGCTGTAGGTTGGTTGCAATGAAGTTGCCAGTTGTTTTTGTCATCTTACACTTTACAGACACTGTAGTCTTCATCTTGTCAGCAAATGTTTCATTATTTTCTCCAGCTTTTATAAAGGAAAGCCACTATACTGCCACATCCACTACTTCAGTGTATTTTGTGTCTCTGTATTACTAGTGTTGTTTCTCACTGCTGCCATCTTTAAGAAGTGTAGGCCCCAGGAGGCTGTTTTATTTAATAAAGGTGAATGTGCCCTCTGCAGAAGAAAGTACAAGTAGAAAGAAAGTTATTTTATAATTTAATACATTTTGCATGAACATTCAACAAACCTCTTGACTCTTTTGTACGTATGGAGTCACTGTATATTTTTCCGTTCCTCAATTCAAGCATAGCGAAAAAGTAAAAAACATCACAAGGCTGAAAAATTGTTTCTTTTGAAAAAATATTTCACCTCGTTTTACTATTATTCAACATGTCAACTTTTGAAATCCAGCCACACATGTTTGAGCCGGAATCAGATCTGGAAAATGACAGTGGACAAGATGAACAACCTCACCAATAAAGATTACAGAACATAATGTTACTTTGCTGTGGACAGACATAACCGACTTCTCTCCTCTGTTTTACTTGTATCCAATAAATCACAGTATAGCATGACTATAGGCAGGTTGTGAAAATGGTTATCTATGAATTTTACATGAACACTTGTAAGGATGTTTAGGAAAAGAAAACAAAGTAAATTTTCTTTATAATTGAAAAAAAAGTTCTGCCAAAGATACCAGTTGCTTTTCTAAATACAGGAAGTACAGCTAGAATGGTAGACTTCATTGCTAACTTGACTTAACTTGTGTCCGTTTATGGACTAATGGCAATCGTACATATGACCATCAGGAACGTTTTTGGGAGGGTTCAGAGAAAGTCTCACGGACCCACTGGAGAGTCTTGAAAGAGCAGGCAGAGATATAAGATTTTGTTTTTGTGTGATTTATTTTATATACTGTATGTTCAACATTGAAGAAACAACTAAAAGCATAATATAGTTATTTTAAGACTGAGTTAACACTGTGGGTAACTCACTAAAAGACTAAACTTGCCTTTTCTGGGAGAGCAAACATGGATGAGTGAACTTGGTAAAAAAAGAAGCTAATTTAAATTCAATCTGTTTATTTACCAATACATTGTGGTTTTGATTCCATTGGTAGTCAATGTCAGTTGCAAATCTTAAACATGTTTTTTTTTTTTTATCTTTAAAATCTTTGAAGACATCTTGCAACAACTGGATGTGCAGACTGAAGAGTAGAATCTTTACATATTCCACACTTTACTTTCTCTGCCCACTGATCTGGTCCAACCTGATCACATGTCACCCCCATAACACTTTTGTAATCAGCTCAACAGGCATTATGTCCCTGCCTTTAATTCAAAAAGCTTCTTTATATAAAGATTAATACCAACCAATTGTTATCATATGCAGTAAATATACCAATGTGTAGCATTTAATTTAACATTAAAAATGGTGATAGTAAGAGCCTTTTTTGTGTTTTTCACTATGGGGTCCACTAGGTGTCAGATATATGTGGTTGAGTCCACTCTATAAAGTTGGGAACATTCAAGCAGGTGGCAGGTGTTGCTAGACGGACCAATCAAACAGTTGTTGACTGCACGCTTCGCTACACTACGATAAGCTTCACCTTGCTCTGCTCTGTTCTGTTCTGCCACGCCACACCACAACAATCATATCATATGTAAGTTGTTGGATTTATGGCAAATATGTGGACTGTTGTTATGGATTTGCTTAATCAAAGACTGGACACTTTGCATGTGATACGCAATAAATAAATCACTTAAAGCAGAAGAGCAGTGTTTGGACAACGTTATTTCCAATAGAGGGCATCAGTTACTTTTCCCGTCTAGCAGCCCCTCAGTGGCTTTAAGTTTAGGCTTAGCTGCTATAGCGATGTTTAAAAATAAGGCATCTGTAATGATGTGAGCTATGCAGTCATTCACAGCTCATATCACAGACCATGGTATGGAGCTTAAAGGTAGACCCTGACAGAAGGGTGGCCAGGCTTGGAGAGAAGTGAACTGGATTTGTGACATGGCCAATTACTGAGAAACACAATAAAAATAACACATCAAGCTTGCATCCTTTTCAGCAGTTGAATCCCTTCGCTCTGAGTATGAAATATTGTTTACAGTATGAAGTGAACATGCACACACACAGACACACACATACACAAAAAGCCAAGATTTTCTCCATTTTTTGTTTGTCCGTTAGTGGGTCTGGGAGGCAGATTTGCTGCCAGTTTGTGCTTCTGATTAGCATGTTCTCTGCTGTATTGACTGATGGTGAAACTCTAGGCTGGCTTCCCTGGAAAGCTGTAATAAACACAACCTGGGAGGCTGCAGCATCTGCATTAACACCTTGCCGGGGCTGTCTCCTAGGGCCCAGGAGCCGAGGACAGTGCCTTCCCTTCACACCTCGTTACCCCTGTCCCCTCCCGTGACCTTACCCTGCAGGCAAAATATGCACCCCATGAGATGGCAAGCCAATCAGTGCCCCTCGTCCATCCAGCCCCACCCATCACAACCCTTCCCTTTTGCCTCATTCCCTTTTTCCTTTTGCCTCGTTCCCTTTTTCCTCTGCCCAAATACACTGTCGCTGCAACTGTCTAGACTCTTTCACTGAGTGGTATCGTTGATGCCGGCCCCCATCATTGTCCTCCATTCTGTCAGTTAGCGCTGTTTACATTCAGGTGATTTTTGCTCTGAATCACTCCAGCGGAAACTGATGTGACCTTGAAGAGAATGTCTGTGTCTTTTAGACCTGAAAAGGAAGGAGAATGCTCTTTGAAAGTCTTCTTTCATGTCACTAATAGACAGGAGGCTGCCTGAATGATTTTTTTTAACAGTCATTACAAAGATCAGGATGGGCTTGAATGCATCAAGCCTTGGTGAGTGAAAATGGAGTTCTCCAGGTGAAAGGAAAACAGGCCCTCTGGCAAGGTTGCATGGTTTGTCTTTGATGCTCCTGGCTTGACACGGGGAGCTCACCTTGACTGGGTCATTTATTCAGACGCACACTAAGTCACCTGGCACTGGGGGGCTGAGAGACGATTACATTTAGCCTTCATGGAGCAATGATGCCAGGGCACCGGAAACCATCTATATTTTAAACTTTCAATGGCCTGTCACAGTTTGAGTGGTAATCCAAAATTAATAAACATTTTTGCACTGAATAGAAAATAAAAAATGGTTTTGCTCTCAAACTTTAATTAATTCTCAGTTAATGTTCCTTCTCAAAGCTAGTCAAAATAAAAAAAAAATCAGCTTTTTACAGCCATTTCTCCATAATCAAAGTAAAAGAAGGCCTGAAAAACATGTAAATGCCACAGAAACACTCACTAGATGGCACTGCCCTTAGCCCCTCTACCTTCCGAACAAACCATCCCAACCTGACCTAGGACGTTTGCAAGTCTCACACCATAGATGAGTTGCAAACTGCAGTGTGGCGAGTCAGAGAAAAGAAAAACCCTGTTAATTGGTCCAGTCTGGCTGGCCTCTGTCAGACGAGGCCTTTCATGGCCTTTTCATTGGTTTCTCCTGGGAGAACTGAGGAGGCTGCCTGTAATGAGGCACCGTACCTGGTTGCAGAGGGGGGAATCAGGAGGGTCACTCGTGGGCAATTAGGGAGAAATAATGAGAGCTTTCTCTCTGTCTCTGTTTCTATCCCCTCCTCCTCTGGTTTCCTGTGAGGATGGAGGCTCATCAGGTAACTTTTTAGGGGGATCCCAGGAGAGGCGGCTCAAAGCCAAAAGTAGCCCTGCAAGATAGAGCATCGGAGATCTTTAGCAAATATGCACAAAACAGCATTCACCACACATGCTGTAGCTCTGTTGACCAACAGTGGCAGCAAGTGAGATTAGGAAACTGAAAAGGTGATGCTGAAATATATGCATGTGATATCTTTTCTGTATAGTGACGCTTGATATGTTGTTGCATGAGCTGAATCCGTATGCAACCTACTATTCCTCCCATGTTATTCACTCTGAAAAGCTAAGATGCTTTAGCTTATCTTGTATACAGTTCATTATACAAGGCCGAGATGAAATCCTATATCCAAGCTTGTATACAGTTCATTTTCCCATCACTCCTGGGATTTCAGTTTTCATGCAGTTAGTGTTAGCTACTGTAACTCCTTCTTTGCTGCTCCTGCCTGCAGATTTCCACTTCTCTGACAGAGATTGATGTGCTGCTTGTCCACGGTTGTAATAGCACCGAGTATCCACTGCACTTAATATCCAAATGGCACCAAATCAAAGTTATTGCTAGTCTGTCACCAGGGTGAAACCTTATTTACATGCACAGAACTGATTCATTTTTTAGGGGTTGGAAGGTGATCAATAATTTACATGCAGTTAAAGCCCGGATATGTGTGAAATCGTCCACATCTCCAAGAACAGTAGAGCAGTATTTGAATTGCAATGCAGATGGTTAGTTATTAGCTGAAAAGCACCATTAAAAATGATACAAATCTAATTGTATATGCGTCTGTTGTTGTGCATTTGTGGCTCTGAGGACTATGATTAAGTTTAGAAAATATATTGTTAGAATAATGTTTTGCTTGTTTAGGTGTGAAAATACCAGAGAATACAGGAGAAAAATGTCCTCCTTTTTGTTCGTCACTAAGTTTCTGCATCAAACTCAGAGACCCATAAACTAAAATCACTGTGAAGCTGGTCCTCCCACTTCCTTCTATTTTAATGATAATCACAGATTCCCTCTGTAAAGGCTTCTCTGGTGTTGCTTTTGTCTTGGTTTAGCCTTCAGTTTTGCTTTTGCTGCTATAGCACAGTAAGGAAATTTAAGCCACAGTGGGTTGAAATGTAGCTTTCTATAGATGTATCAGATGTTTAGTTTGAAGGAGAAAGAATGGTATTGAAGGCTGTGTTTTGCTTTATTTTGATAGTACAACTATGATGGTATGATAGATTCGGGTGAGTAAAGCGTTTTCTTTTTTTAATCTTGCCGTTTTTGCCTTGGAGAGGGCCATAAATGTTATAGTAGTAGTGGAAATCCCATCCTGGTAAAAGCTCCATCTGTGCACACAAGTAGCAGAATGTGCACAACACTTTAAAAAAAATGAATGTGAGGATTGTGTGATGGTCCAGGGAGTCTGTTACGCTGCTAGAAAATGTACAATACTATAGTCATGGATGTAATGTAGAATGATTGTCTCCCCTGTTTATTTGCCAGTGTAAGGGCTGTAATGGAGACAAATGCTCATCTGAGCCTGTGAACCCACTGCTTTGGCAATCTAACTCCTCTGTTAGTAGGCTGCCTCAACAATTACATACAGTATGTATGCAGTCTGCACTGAGAGGACCATGTGAAGGTAGGTGAAAGGTCCACAGGTGACTAACCTGGGTTTTATGCCTTAATGACTCCTTGTTACTCTCATAGCTATTTCCCAATTGCCACCAGCAGTTCCAACCTCTGTGTCCATTAGATGCAGGGAACATGGATCAATATGTGATGCAATTTCCTTGGGGAATGAACAAGGCCTCTTTAGGGTGGTTGGCTTTGGCCCAGTGTCTCCCCCACTTTTTCACACTCTCATTTTACCTTTCTCTTGGCCTCAATTCCCCTCTACTTTTACATGCAATGCAGAGTAAACCTTAGTTGATGTTGGAAAGGCAAAAGGAGATTCTGTATAAACATTTATATAAGCAAAGTAAAATTCACCAGCGACAGGTAACATTGTTACAGCAGCTAAAACCGAAACCTGTCACACAGGTCTCTCTAAAACAGATGAAGAATGAGTCATCACCAGTCCAACACCCACCTAATAGCGAGGCTGGCACTCAGCATGCCAACAATATCATCTGCCTTACAAGGGATGTTGCCCAGCTATTATCTTTGAACAATGAGACACGGTTTGCTAGTATTCGATTCCGCAAAGGTCAACATCATTTTGCCACTGGAGTAAAGTGTTGTTTTCATAATGAATATGCCCTAGATTATGCATAGACATGACATAGCCTATAGAGTCTCAGTGCATTAAAGCACAGAGAGCAAAAGCACATTAAAAAGCAATTGCATTCCTTCATTAATAGAACTATAAAAGTTCACCAGTTGTTTTTTTGTGTGATGATATTTCACTGCAAACTGTATTACTCATTTGGCTGCTATAAAACCCATTAATAAACCCATTAATAATTTAAACAATGCTGAGTTGCAGAGGCTGGTAAAAGATGCGTTCCATGTACCTGGACCCTCTTTATATGGTGATATGTGAAGATTTCACATGTATTGCTGACTTGTGTTTCCATGACAACATTACTCTAGTTCTAATTTTGAATATACCAGTCTGGGGACTATGATGAACATCAAGATAATTAAAAGAAAATATCAGTGTTATTGAGTTTTGACTAATCCCTATCTTTTTATGTACTACTTTAGACCAGTGTATAATGCTAGCTCTTGAGATCCTAAGGGGAACTAGAAAGAGCTCTTCTTGAAATATGCCATATGTAAGTTATTTTTTTCAGAAATGTTGCTCTTTTCTGAATGGCAAAAAAAAAAATAGATTTACAAAAATAATATTATCTTAAAACGGTAATGACCCAAAACAGACTGCCCCACAATAACTGACCTGGGCCACATTTCCTTAAGACCTGGAAACAGTTAACACAGTGATACTACTTTTTTTTTTTTTTTTGCAAAATGTTCTAAAGCTAACAAAACAGCAAGTCAGTCATTACACAATAGACAACAAAATACGACACACAGCTATCAATATTAACCACTTCAGCATTGTGTGTGCCATAATCCTGTGTCATTGTAGGATGAAGCAAAAAGTAAGCAAGAATATCTCAGCATGAATTGTGTTCTTTTCTCCCAATGTGATTTTACTAGCGAGAACAAACCATGCTGCACACTGTACCTGCGCTTTTTTGAGTTGACCTGCCGGAAAAATTTAAAAGACATTTTCTAAGAAAGTTTTCTTTAATCTTTGTGCTGTATTCTTTTCTTGCTGTTTTTCTGTGTCCATGAACTGTTGTTGACATGCAAGCTCTACGGTAAACATCTAGACTAGACAGATTTTGACATTTAGTATGGCACAATGTTTGTACTGAAAACATTGTGCCATACTGAATGAGGAAATTCTTTTACTGTATTGTACTGCATCAGAATTATTATTTTTTTCCATCGTGTTTAAACTCAGGTGAATAAACACTGTAAATACTGCTGCAAAAATACTGAAAAATAAATATAAGTACTAAACGTAGTACTGAAAAATAAACATAAAAGGATATTTATGGGAAAGACCAGGAAAAAACTTCACATTTTGTCCATTTGATCCATGTTTGCAAACATGCATAAAGACTGATTGTTGAATTATGTGCTGGAGGTTGCATATCGGTGCATTAAAGGTTCATAATTATGCAAGTACTTTCTATTACCCGTGAATATGTGTTTTCCTTTTGTTTGGCACAGTTAATCCAAAAATGTTTGTGTGTTAACTGTTTTAAAGACGGCGTAAAAAATTTGTGAAACCAGTGGAAAAATGCTAACATACACTACTCACAAAAAGTTAGGGATATTTGGCTTTCGGGTGAAATTTATGGAAAACGTAAAAAGTTCACAC
>JAUMHL010000029.1:5578897-5626801 GCA_032362345.1 Sandelia bainsii | reverse complement strand
GGTTATAGTGCATTTTAGGTTCATCCTGAAATTTCACCCGAAAGCCGAATATCCCTAACTTTTTGTGATAAGTGTATATGCAAGAGCAGACTTCTGCTGTGTTAAGAAGGTGATTATGAAGATGCTGCAGATCGGATATTTTTGCCGAAAAAAGTCTATTACATTTACGTTAACTGTCAGCTTATTTTCATCATGTTAATAGAAAATGTTATAAATGGTAAATGATCTGCACTTATATACCACTGTTTCTTCTCGTTCACCCAGTCAGACACACACTCACACACCAATGACAGCAGAGCTGCCATGAACAGTGCTCCCCTAAGCCAGCGGGGTCATTTTTAGGAGACTTGGTTGAAACTGTGCAGAACCTCTGGTTACAATGTCAATCAGACTGTCACCGGCATGGACCTCTCCACTAGTTTTAATTCTTTTTTTTTTCTTTTTTTTTTCTTTTCTTGGGGGGGTGGGGGGGGTGAAAGGTACAAAACCGCCTATTATTGGAGAACAGCATAGTATCAGTCTCAAAGAAATCTAATCCTACCAAACAGTAAGGTTGCGTTACTGATGCTAATGAATACAAAATGCATGAAGTAACTGATACTGAATGACCAACCCTCCCCAAGCAGTTGCCTAGAGATCCATCTTCTCCGTCTTCAGCAAAAGACTACAGACAGATACTCAGGCTCTATGTTGACACAGTTAGGTGTGCTGAAGCAACGACAAAATCTGCTCATATGGCAAAATTGTATCTTCATCTAACTAGGCACCATGCTGGCTAACAAAATAATACATTCATGGTGTGGTATTGTGTAAAGTGAACAAGCTCACGCTATTGTTCACGTTACAGTTAATAAATAAATTAGAGCAGAGGCTAAATCTCTGTGATTAAAAAATGTATTAAAAATTTTAAAATCCAGGGTTTCGTTAACTGATAAACCTTCACACTCATGGATCTACTATTCAGTTTAGCCTTCCTACCTGCACCTACACGACCATTTGTGTTTCTTCAATAGTGTTGTTTTGTTAAAAACAAAAATCATAGTTTTTTTTTTAAAGTTTGCACACAGTTTTACAATCATTCAGAGTTGGCCTGGTGTTGTGTAAACTTTGAGTTATTATGTTTGTTTGGAAGAAGCCTTCTAATGATTGGTAATATAGAGTAGAACATTTGAATGTTGTCTTGCTTGGATAGCTTGGAGCTTTTCCCAGTTTCATGTTTCATGACAACAGGTTGCAAATGCAAAATGCAATGTTTACAAGGCAATGAACCTCTTTTTTTTCTCCTGTCCACACTGTCATGGGTCAGTGATTTTCTGTTGGTTTTAGGTTTTGTAGTTAGCACCCTGTTGCAGTTGAAAGATGTCCATGCTGCAGTGGGTGATCAGAAACTCTGAAATTGGTCCAGAGAGAGCACCACTGTCAGAAAACGACCACAGCATTGAAGAAAAGAAATAGAAAATGCCATCCCCCGCTGAGTGAATGAATACATGAGTTTCTCAGTGAACTTTTGGCTGTACTGCTTGGATTACAGCATCAGCAAAAAGCACTCTTAACAGCCTATAGGGTATAATAACACATGAAGGGTTATTAATTTCAAAATGCATAGGTTAGGGTTTCACTTGTCTCATTGTTAAATTTATTCACAGAGGGATATTTCTGTCATCTTTTCTGCGGTGATACAAAAGGATGTTACAGGTGTCTCCCTCCATGTCTTTAATCAAAACACAATGTTATCTTTCCCAGCCCTGTATTTGTTTCAGTGAGTGCATAGTGTTCCACAATCGTACCTTGGCTACCAAATGGCACCATTTTAAGAGATGAAAGAGCAGTGGGGCAAGTATCGTAAAAGGCAGCAGAAAAGACAAGACGGACATAGGGAGAGGAGGAGGGGACAAAAGTGACATAAAGAAATCTAGTTCAGGATCTGAAGAGATGTCAGTATGTGTGGGCAATGTTAAATAATTTACTCCTCCCTGATCAGAACCTGTTTAATTAGCCCTTGTTCCTCCGATTTAATCAGGCCCTCTTTGTAGGGGTGTTGGGCTATGAACTGTGAGGGTTGAAGAAGCCTCATATGCTCACCTGCTGTGTGATCACAGTGGGGCCTCAGGTGGATAGGTAGAGACAGGTAGAGACTTGTCCTGCTGGCTGACTACAGTTCCTGGTAACAATACCAACTGGGCTCAGCAGCTTACCGCAGTGACTCCTGCAGGCAGCCATGTAACACAGCCTTCTATTGACTCTGCTCTAAACATGTTATACAGTTATGTTTGTATTTGCTTCTGGAGATGTGCAATGGTAATGATATTGCTGAGCATCAGACAGAAAAACATGTCAATAGCTGCTTTCTTGAGATTAGCTGCAGCATCTTTAGAACTCGGATCTTTCTGGAAATGATAACAGAAAAGTAAGGGTGCATCTAAGTGTTGTGGTGCCTGCGGTTAGTTTAGAGGAACTGTAAGCTGTTAGATGATCCAATTTCAGGCCATTCCCCCTCCTAAAAAATGTCTAAAGTGGAAAATCACACCTGATGACCCACTAGTGTGGCTTTCAAGCCACTAGATGGTAGTACGGATGTCTTAAAGGTTGAAAAGTCCACATGGCCATCTGTGTCCTTTTCTAAAAGACCATGCTCTCTTTTTTTTTCTTGCCACATGGTGAAGAAATGGACTAGTGGAGCATTTTTTTCACACTGTAGGATAGACATGAATCTGCCAGTGGAGGACATTGAATTTGTTTTAAGCTGCACTCCCACGATGTGCAGCCAGTGCTGAGGTACACACTTTGATTTGTCACATGCAGAGAAGGGGGAAGAGAGAAGACGGTGAGGAAGGGGAAGAAGAAGCAAGGGGAACAGAAGTATAGTGTCCCGCTGAGGTAATTTGCCTTGGGTCTTATAGAGCTTACTTGCACTGCTGGCAGAGTCATATGCAGGCTGATATGGGAAAAGTAGAAGATGTGGGAACAGCATGAGAAGCCAGCAGAATCACAAGTGTTGTGGCTTTACCTTGTAGCTTCAGAGGAAATAAGAAAGAGTGAGACCGAGGGAAGACTGGGAGTGGAGTAGGGTTTAACTAAAACTCAAACATAGCTAACTGGGCATATGTGCACAGGCACATGCACGTGCACAGTCATCATCCAGTGCATCTGAGAAAGCTAAGGCCAATTTTCTTGGGAGCATAGCAGTTTTGAGCACACATAAGCGCCTGTGACACCTCTGGCAGTGCCAAGAGCCCACATATCAGCCGGCGCTGACAGCATGGCTGGCACATGCCTGAGGGGCTGGGAAACTTCCCCTCTATAATTGCATCCCATGTCAACCTGTGACAAGTCAAGCTCAACCAGAATGGGAGCTCACTAATCACCGGCCAGACCTCCTCCACCTCCTTTACCCTCTCATTCCCCACCTACCCCCCCTTTCAACCTGCTCAACACACTCCCTCTCCAGCTATCTGCCTCCCATCTTTGTTTTTGCATTTGTTGGGGGTAGCAGCCCCGAGCAAGCTTTTACATCTTTATCTCAACACCGGATGCCATTCAGATGACTCAGCAGTCAAAGTAGCACTTATTTTATGTTAATTATATCAAATTTGTTTAAATGGGTGCTGGGACGAAAATAAGTCTGTCCTGGACTGTTCTCTGAGGATTCACGAGTTTCTCCACACCTCATATAAAAAGTATGAATGTGACAACAGTATTGAGGTAGGTTTATGTGCGGGAAGCTTGCTTTTACAGCGAAAAGTCCTTGTGATCTTTGATAAGAGATATCACTATATCATTGCGTGATCACATGTTCCCTCTGTGGTGAGTGATGTGCGCGCGCGTGAGTGATAAAGAGAGTAACACAGTTGTAGTGCCTCCCGCCTCCTACAGATTGAGGTGAGAGCAGTCAGGTGGGGCCTGGTTGTGTCTGTGTGCCACAGTAACTGGATGTGATGGGTGGTCTCTGGGGATCTCTGCCTTAGAAGTGCTAAATGAGCGAAGCAGAGCAATCACACTGTTCCTGTGTATGTGTCACGAGTCCACACCTATATATGAAAGTCATTTTGCTTTCCTGTTGGCACTGCCTCTGTGTAGGTGTGTGTGTGTGTCTTATAAAGGACACTGAATTTATCCCTGGACTAAATATAAGCTCCACAAGATGGATGATAAGATAATAAAGCCTTTAATGTATTAAATGTTGCCAGGAAACAAGCCTTTTAAATAACAAATACACAAACGTGGCTGCTGCTTCAGATCAGAGAAGGGATGTTAAGCGTTACAGACAGTCCACATATGGTGGAGCTGTAGCACTGCTCCGTTAGACTCCAGTCACAGAGGTAGTGACATGAAAGTGGTTTCAACCTAAAGATTGTGATCCCACCCTTTTCCAACCATCTCCACCCTCTATGTCTCGATGTGATTGTTAGCCTCAAGCCCCTGCAAGGGCAAACTATACCCCACCCCTTCATTATCCAAATGGAATTGACTTAATTCAGTTAAGGAGTAAAAATTTTCCTCCCCTGAGAGGAGCCAGTGTTTGTGTATATTTCTGCCTTTAGCAAATCAGCTGTTACTCTGCGCGTGTCCCCTGAGCATCCTCACACATACATTAAATATGCAACCTGAAAAATGAGCTCACATGCATATGAAAACAGAACAAATGAGTGTGTGGCACAGGTTGTGTTCTTGCCGCGGGTCAACTGAGGCCCCAGCGGTGACAATATAGCAGCCTTTGGTATCACTGGGGTCCCACAGTTCCACACGTGCCCTTGTGCCCTGCATGAGTCGAGGTTAATGCCAAGGAGTCTTCAGAGCCACTCCATCAAGCAGCACCCCCCTCCACCCCAGGGAAAGACCAGCCAATGAATTACAGATTAGATCATTGTTACAGGATCATAACAGCGATCTAATTGCCAATTTCTCTTTTTAATTGAATTTGGTGGAGTGAAGAGGACGGAGATAGGATTCATGCGATTTTGTATGGAGCCAACTGAAGTTGGTCTGCTTTTGACCGGGAACAACAGTTAATAAGGTAAAAAGAAATACCAGAGCTTGACATTCGGCTGCAAACTGTAGAAACACCAGGTCTCATATCCTTGACAGCCCTTATTGTTCAGACTGAATCTCATTTTTGGAACGTTGAAGGTGTTGGCTCACTGAAGTCAAATAATTATCAATCACATTTAAATCAGTGTAATTGGCTTTTGTAACCCATTTATAGTCATCAATTGTCATTTTTGAATGCACTTTTGTCTTCTGTTTTTCCAGCAATGTTTTTCTTTACTCTTTATTTCCTAGTTTGTGTTTTCTTGTGGCTTTAATCTGAGGACACAACCTGGGCTGCGGCTTCCTGACCCGCACTGAGCTAATTGCAGTTTGTCTTTGCCTGTCTCCATGTTCCCCTCATCCTCACCCTCCTAACCCCCAACGTCCATAACCCTCATTATAGTCTGACCGTAAATGAGCTCCACAGAGTTGTCTGGTTATAGTTTGGTTAAATTAGATGAGATAAGTTGGCCCACATTTCCTCCACAGCTTTGCTTGAGAACTGACAAGCCCAATACATCTGTTGCGGCTATGGTAATTGAGCTGGGCGAAGGCAGGGGGGGTGGGTTGGATGTGGAGGAGTGATTTGTGTGTGTACATGAATGTGTGTGTAGAGGCGTGTGAATAGGGGGGGGGAGCCTCCCTCTGTCTCCTGTTCCTCAATACCTTTCATTGATGAGGAGCCAAGGAGAAGCTTCAGCTTGAAGCTGCCATCGACCCTCTGAATCTGTCTGCTTCACTCTATCATCCCTGCCTCCTCCTTGCACAGTGTCTCTCTCTTTTCCTCTCTCTCTCTGTGATGTGGATGCAGAGTGTGAGAGTCGTGAGCCAGCCAGCGAGCGTGTGCATTGTGTGCCGTAGGAATCCGCGCGACCGACTCTTGAAGCGTTTAATTCGGAGACACCGGCAGACTGACTAGGGTGCTGGCAGCTGGCCGCCCTGACACCGCCGAGACTGACGCTCCCTCTCCCGGACTGACAGGCCAATCGCAGGCCACCGCTTGCCCTCCCTGCATCCACAGCGTGTGCTCTTTCTTATTCGCACTCCCTCCTCCTCCTTTTCTTTCACTCTCTCACTCTGGTTTTCCTTCCTTTGCGTTCAATCCGTGCATCCCCTCCTCCTCCTCCTCCTCCTCACACCTTCTGGTCAGAAGGGGAAGAGGAAGCCCAGCCCAGGGAGAGACGCTGAGAGGATGAAACTCTGACACCAACAGACCACAGGGAAACAAGAGCATAACTGTGAGTACAGTCCTTTCACCTCTCACTCAGGCTTAACACTGTCACACACCTTATCTCTCTCACACACACAAACACAGACACACGTGTCTGGCACATTTACTTCAAACAGACGCAGTAAGTTTACTCTGTACACAGACACAAAACTGGACTCACAATCCATCCACTGCTCAGGTTGAAATAACAGTGAAAGTGTAGGATTGTGTATTGTTTAAACATATGCAGTGTGTTTCTTTTTTGCTTGCTTGGAGTGAGGTCTGTCCTGTTTTTAATGCAGCAGACAAACAAAAACATTTCAGAAGAAGTATGTTTCCTACTTTGCAAAATGTCTGTGACGTTTTCCCCACTTTAATGGATCACTGTTATGCTTTCTGCCAAACGTCAACAGTGCTTTTTTATATTTCTTTGTTTGGCTTAGATGAAAAATCACCTCAGCAATATGCAAGGTCAACTGAATAATGTTTCACACATTCCGCCTCATGTTGGGAGTTCCTTTTGTCTGTGCAAATCTCCTGTTTTTATTGGCAATATAGGCGTGCTGGATCACCACATGAGCGAAGCGTCGCTGTTTTTATCTCCCATCTTAAACGTATAAGCTGCTTTAAGCCAATAGATGCCTGCGGGGTGAAAAAAGGGGCGTACTTTCTTTTCAACGGCGCAAGAATCCCGAGCAATCCCCACTGCTTATTGTTTAGTACTCAGCCAGGGGAGGTCTACGTGCCGCGCTGATCTGTGCCGTTTGCGCCACACTATTTTTTGATTATGTTCGTGGTTCATCTCTGGCAGAGACGATTTCCTATTTCCTTCTCCCATTTCGAGAGCAGGGAGTATAATATGATAGCGGCTCACATGCGGGGAAGTGCAGACAGTGGATCTGTACAGAGGATACAGATTGCATTTCCCCTGGAGAATGCTCTCGCTGTATTAAAGGCACTAGAGGGCTGCTCGGCACTTGTCATCAGCTCTGCTAGTAATGCCGGCGATGGGAGAAAGTAGATGTGGTGTTTATGGCCACTCTCTCATTTAAAGAGCTCCCATTGGTTCTAATGTCACAGCTGCATCACACTGGCCCATTGCAATCCAGATTATATTACATTTGTGAGGCCCAGGATATTATGTGGCACCTTACTTTGCTTCGACAATCTGATGAGCAGATGTGGAAAATGAAAAGATATATCAGTTAAACATCAAAGATTATACTGTATTTGATTTGTTGTTGGACTATAAACTCCTGGAATGAGAAGTAGTTTGTACATTACTTATGATATAGCTTCACATGACTCACAGGCACCACAGCACCTGTTTATGCTTAAAACTGAAATCAAAATTACTCCAAAGTTTAGTTATTTGTAGTATTACTTTACTATGTCTTTGTTGTTATATGTTAATGTTTGGCATGTCTAGCTGCTGTATGTGATATTTTCTTATGTTTTACACATTGCGGAATCTAAATGAGATATTGATTTTGACTGTTAGAAATGTGAAGTGACACATCAGTGGCTCTCAAGGCCCAACGAGCCTCCGGTTGCCGATGTGTCAGCAAAAGTGAATGAAAAGCTTGAGACTCACTCCTCTGTCTGGCCTTGGCAAATTTACTGAACCCTTGTGGTTTAACACACACACACAGACACACAATGTTAAATCGAGGTAAACAAGACAATTATCTGTGCTTCTGTCTTCTGTAGTTGCACTCTTTTTTCCATGCAGGGATTACTAGAAAAGGCTGATTAGTTGAGATTTGAAAGGCAAACTGATTCAGTGTCCTACATATGAAACTGTAGCTGCACTGCTCATACTCTATCACCACCATCAAAGTTATGATATTCATGTTACAGGAAGGTTACAAAGGCTACATCACAAAAAGTAATTTCAACTCTCTCAATTAATGCAACTTTCATTTTGGATTTGCCAGTGGCTTTCATAGGAAATTCATGTAATTTAAATGCAGAAAATCTGTCTGCTTCTGATGTGGTCACTGACCGTTGATTTAAATCTGTCTTTTCCATGTTGTATATTTCATTGTTGAGAAATATATTCAAGCTAAGTTAATAGGTTTTTATGCTTGGGAATATATTTAATTACATATCTTTCACTGCGCAGAATTTACCCTAGAGGTGCTGTTAATGTAAGACTGTGCTCTTTGCAGTTATTAAATTGCTTGTGAAGTCAAGATATGTTACTGTCATGCCATATTTATTACAGTATTCATGTGTATTTGCATTTATTGATTACATGGTTGGCAACCAGTCCCGATCATCAATACAGATCTTTACAAGGCGAGGGCCAGATAGTCTTTCCACTCTCCCTGAAGGCTCAATTACACAGCATGCACAAGGAAATGTGGGGGGAAGGAGATCAGCATTTGACAAGGTCAAATTATGTCAGCTTCACATAATTTTGTTGAGGCATTCAGTCACGTCTGAATGTATAAAAAAAGACACATTTGGAGAGTCAATAAATGCTGTATCTTAGAGTTCTTTAAATATTCAGATACTTTGATTAAATTATGTCTGCTGGAAGAGATGGTTAGAGCTCCTCCTGGGTATTTTCATTTATTTTCAGAAAATCTCCACCTGACTTTGGGGCATTGGATGCCAGTAATTGCACGTGTTGAATAAATGAGTGATGGAATTTACTAATTCGCCAACTTGTTACCATTTAAACAATGCTGATTACAATTGCAAAGCCATCGCATGTTTTCCACTGTTGACACAAATGCGGTCTTACTTGTGTTGCGGAATATGAAAGTTGATGCTGTAATTGGTGCTTTGTGTGACCGTTTGCTTTTGTCTGCCGTTCGTAGACAATGGAATACACAGCCTATTCAAAACCTTATGAATACTACAATTCAATGATGAAGGACATGTGTAGCAAATATTGAAGATCCTTTTTTTTCTTTTGGTGGAAAGCCAAAAAGCAGAATCGATTTTTTGAGTGAGCCTGGGAAGGATAGTTTCTCCTCAAAAACATGGTAATTGTAGGACAAAGTGCTGCTGACAAAATACAGGATGTTAATCATATGACTCCATTTCCAAGGTTTTGGGAGATAAACAACAAAGGTTGCTTCCACTACATATTTAAAGTCAATTTGCAACACATTTTCTCATTTACCCATAGTTCTGTCGATCCATGGGCATGGACAAGTTTTATTTGACTGCTTTTAAGATATTTTTTAAGATTTCTGCCATCAACCCCAATACAATGGAGGCAAATAAGATTTAGACATTCTATTATATATTTATATACCTTCCATGTATGAAACAAGCAACTGGTTTACTTTTCTAGCACATGCTCAGTCAGTGCACTGGCATGCAGATTGAAACGACTCTCTTGAATGTCTTTCTAAGCTGACATTTTTTTTCCGAAAAGACTGTGAGCCTCACACACAAAATTTCACTCACCTCCATGATTTTAGGTCTGAGGCAGTAATGTCAGAAACAGGTATGTCAAACACCGGGGCAAATGAACCAAAACTATTTACATGGTCTGATATCACCAGGGTTGGGAAGAAAAATGTGTTTTTGTAAATAACCTTGCTAAGTTGTCCAGTCCTGTAGCTAAATTGTGCAGTGTTTATTTAGTCCATTTTATTAGAAAGTTTATAGCATGCATGGGTTCTTGCCGCTACCACCTCGTCATTTAATCAGTCTGTACCCCCAGCGTTAACCTTCATTACCTCTCTGTGTCATTCTCTGCAGGGTCACACAAAGTATCATCAAATATTTATGATATTAATAACTGCCGTTAGGAAGGAAAAAAGAACATAAATAAATCTACTTTGCAAAGCACACGATTAAGAAGTCTATTTCATTTAATAAATGGGTTAAGGGGAAATTAAAGTGCAGTCCCAGAGTAAAAAAGACATTACGAAACCAGTGACTAAAGATAGAAATGCCATGAAGTAAGAGCAGCAGCCAGCTTTTTGTTATACAGTGGGATATTTCTTCTGTAGATTTGCACATTGTCTTGTGTGCAACTGTTCCTCTGTTAGCTAATGTGAGAGAGAAATCATTGTTGTGGATAGCTTGAGCATCCACGGTCCCCGGGGGGCCTCCTACATCGACAGACTCCAAATAGACAAACATGGAGACACCCACACATGCGCACACATATGTACACAGAGCTGTTTAGCATGGAACCCGATTGAGGCAGGGCCCAACATTAATTATCTGTTTTTCAGCCGAGGTCTGGTGACAGTGATTAGAGTGAGGGGTTTTTTGGAGAGTGGTGCACACGGTCTAATGAGGAAAACTGGCCTCTCTATAGAGCTCTCCAGGCACACTTGATCTTCTCTATGGCTGTGGAAGTGTATGTGTGTGTGTACACAAGTGTGTGGGTGTGACTGTTGCTCCTTCAGGCTTGCTGCTGGGAGAGACACACTCTGAATCTGAGGTTTAGAAGCTGATGTAAGGGTTGAGACACTCCCAAAGCTAAAAGGTATTTTACATAATTGCTTTTTAATTGTCTTATTGTGATGATTAATGTTTGTTTTACTGGTCGAGGCACTTTTGGCTTTAGTGCTCGCTAAAGCTTGAGCTATTTAAAAATAATATAATTTTGTGAGCAGAGCACATGACAGCATGGACCAGTCTGTATCCCATGGAGTCTGTTTGGAAAAAGAAGCAAGTTGCTTTCCTTGCAAGAGAATTATAAATGGCTGTGTCCAAACTTTGGCAGCACTGAGCCAAAAATACTCGGCACTAGTGTGGAACAGCAGTGAATCTTGCGTTTGCCTCAAAACAAAGGAATAATTTTCTGCAGGCTGAGAAAGTAATGACTTGACTGAGGTTAGATGTTTGAAATTCAGTGTCAAATGCTCGTAAGGTTTGGGATACTTTGACCTAAATTTGCTCTGATATACTGCAGGGTTTCTTATGCAAAATGTTGTTTTATCTGAAAATAACAGACCAAATGCACAGACATTTTCAGCAGCAGGAGCAGCAGACTGGAGGCTTGAAATAGTAAATTTCTTTTACCAGAAGCACTGGTCCAGCACATCAGCTCTCCAGTATCGTCGAAAATCACATTTGTGAAAATGCCAATGTTGGTGTGCACCTGATAGATTTCTGCCCACACCAGGTTGGCTTTAGGCAAAGTCCTACACGTCATTTTCCACACCATTTTGTCCCAAAGTCGATTATGTTGCCTCTGCAGCTATGGCTGCCTCTGAATTGAACCACACATTTAGCTTGTGAGCTGCCAATAAAAGTCAGAGAGCCCAGCTTCCATCAGCGTAATGATATTTCAGCCTCAGTATTAGTTCAGCACTGTTCCCCACAGCAGTTTCTGCTCAATTAAAGATGGTCCATATTTAAATACGTAGAAAATCAGAAGGCCGGCACGCTCCATGTGCATTCAGATATGTTGTCGACCTGTTAAATGATGAAGTTTGAAATGGACTTTTTAAGCAGCCAAACGCTCCACACCTTTTGAGTATGAATAAGGGGAACTGTTCATTTGTAGCTGTGAAATTTTCCTTTAACGTTATTGATGTAGATTAACTTTTAAAAAGGTAAGTAAGTGAAATGTGAAATAATTCATCAAGAGTCAGCCATGTAAGAAATGTGATTTTCGCTGGCAGAAAGACCTTGTAGACCATTACCCCAAACAGAGGAAGTAGATTAAGGACAGCGCTCTCTCACTTTACCTCCCTTTCTTGCTCTCTCTCTCTCTCTTTCACTCTCCAGGCCCAAAAGTATGAATAGCACATTTCCAACTAAATTGCCAGGCATAGCAGAGGAAATAAATTTCAGCTAGTGTCAGCCCTGTGCACTTGTGGTTTGGAACTTCCGTTGTCTTGCCTTCCCCAGCTACTTCGGCTTTATTTAGCGGGAGCTGTCATTTCCCATAAATCCCTAGGAGGAGGCGTCCGTCAGAGCTGCCAGCTCCCCTGTGTGGAGCACCTGTAACAGGGGAGCGAAGTGACAGTTGTGCTGGGACAGTCCCATCAAACGTAGAGACGCACACACACATACACACAGGCACAGTTTATAAACAGAGTAGCAGCGTCAACAGTTGTTGCAAAGTCAGTGCATCATAAGAAATTTAATAGATATTTTTGGCTACAAGTCAATTTGAATATCCTTAGTAGCTTCTACCTGCTTCCATAGAGTGTAGGTAAGAACCATTTAAATAATATTGTCCTGGTAAATAAACATTAGACTGAGTTTATTTCTTTTGTGCCTTAATCACAGTGTTTTGTATTTGTCTGTGCCTGTCAGCCATGACACTTTAATAAATGACCATAGTAAAAAAAATTACAGTGCACACAAGGTCATGGTATCTGTCAACTGTCATTTGCCATAGACTAATTGTATTATTATTATATTTATAAATGATGTTTAAAAAATGCTTGCAAAGTGAAAAAAGAGGAGAAGTCTTTCTTTCTTTTTTTTTATCTGATTCAGCTGTCAGCACACATGCTCCATCATCTGCGCTCCAGGAAATTAGAAAGGAGAAACGTTTGACAGCACAATTTCACAAAACACTGCCACGCCATCATTTCATTTTCTCTGAACCATTTTTTTCATTTATTTATTTCATTATTGTCTTTTGAAAAACAAACAGAGCGATAACAGTGGTTCTTTTTCAGGTAATTTATCCTTGTTCCCGTGTTATGTTTTCCTCTCACCTTTGAAAGCTTTAACCCCAGCTGATTAGCCAGTGCACAGGTGGAGTAATATTCAATCGAAAGAGAAGAGAGGAACTTGAATAAAGGGCAGTTTGGTTTTAACAACTGGTGCTTGATGATTTTTTGATGAGTATCGTCTTGGCTGCTTGGTCTGGCTTTGTCCTTTGTGTACTGGCCTTAGATTCTTGACCAAAAGGGCAAGTAGTTGTATTTCAGTGTGCAGCCACAGTGGTTATACATCAGCAAAGTCAGTAGCTGACGGCTACTTATCTCTCAATTATCAATTGGCTGTGGAGGGGGGGAGACCAAAGCGTTGCAGCCAATCAATGGGGGCATTTCGTTCTCCTTGAATGTCTGCTTTTCGAATCTCAGCACTGATTGGTTGGGTTCATCCCGGTGCTGTGAGGATTTTTTTGTTCTATGATTTGAAAAGGAGTGGGTAGAGTGATGAACACTTTGGTATTGGCAGCCTGCTGAGCTTCTCGCGGATGTGCATGGCATATGTGCGAGAATCCTGTTGTGTTCCCCCTTCACTGCCAGGAACCCACAGATCTTGCTTAGAGGTTTGATTCAAATTTGCACTCTAATTTCAGAACACTTAATTCCATCCCAGAGATATGGAGACCAAAAAGCTTTTTCACTCACAAAGTTTCCTTGGATTACCTCCAGTGTCTCAGCAACTGAAGTACATGTGTAATCTGTGCAAAAATTGTGAGAGATTTTTGTATTACACATGGCTGATGGAAATTTTGTAAAATTGATGAGCTTTGCTTTGTACAGCTGACATTTGAAGCTGTTCAAACCAATGGTACACATTATTTGTCTATTTTCTCTGACTTACAAAAGCATTCGGACTCACAAACTGGTCAGGTGCATATTGTTGGCTTTATCCTTTAAATTTGTCTAGAACTTGGTTGATACCAGCTGATTGATTTGACATAGTTTAGAAAGACACACACCTGGTTACATATATAAAACAACTCACACTGCATGTCAAGACAAAAACATCTCATGAAGACTATAGAACTCTCTATAGACGTATGTAGAGGGAAAGAGGGCAGAGAAAAAGCCCTGCCTTTTAACTATTTCTTCTGTTCAGGTATGGCTGTAAAACCTTTTTTAAAGTATGTGAGTGTTCCCAAGAGCACAGTGACCCTGATAATTGTGAAACAGAAACTGTATGGAACTATCAAGACTCTTCTTAGATTTAACCATCCAGTAAAACTGAGTAACCGTGCAACTTACTCAGTTTGGCTGGATAGTTAACAGACTTTCATGTTTACTTTTAGAGTTTATGTTAATAAGTTGTTCAGGGAGGTGACCAAGAATCAGGTTCAGAGATAGGAGAATCTACAGGAAGGCCGACCATCTCATTGATCAGGCTTTTACAGTACAGTGGCTAGGCTTGAGTAAAACGCACATGACAACCAATTTGGAGTTTGGGTCTGCGGTTTGTCAGTCCTGCACGTTATACACTTTTCATTCTCCCCAGCCACATTCATGCTCTCTGTTAAGAAATGTAGCCCTTCATTCATTAAAAAAATACATTACATCACACCATAAATATTAGATGATTATATTTGCTATTAAAACTTTACTTATGTAATTTAGTTGCATAGGAATGTAATTTTTAGGAAACAATGTTGTGTGCATGCAACCTAACACTGGGGTGATGGTTCAGTCTCCTGATGCATACAGCCAAGGCAACTCTGGAGTGGCTCTGATTGTCGTTGAGTGGCACAACCAAATCCAAATGTGTTATCCAATCTGTCAGAACTTGAGAGAATTTGCCTGGAAGAATTTGATAAACTGCAGGTGTACAGTGCTTACTCAAGAAAACTTGACTAAGCGGAGATGATGACATAAACACTGTTTGGGTCAGACCATGTCCATTTCAAGCAGACAACTTGAAGGTCTGTAGAGTGAACTTGTGTAGCAAATGTACCTGGTTTCAATTATTTAATTGGTTTAAACAAAAACATTGACTGTGATTCTCAGTTGTAGTTTAACCAGAAATCAAAGGATTAAATGCTGGTGGAGTTTTTGCCAGTATGGGCTTGGCCTGACTCCTCTTGTAGATTTCCCTGAGCGTTTCATAATTATCACCACTGTCACAATGAATTTGCCTTACAGTCTTTAAATTTGTTAATGAATCCCCTGACATTTACAGGACAGTAAATCTCAGATGGGGTACACGATCTTATTTGTCCTCTTCTCTGTTTGTATAAATATCGCAGCAGCCAAAGGCTCTTAAAGTGTGAAAAGTTAGTGTGTGCTTCCTGTGAGCATTTAGTATCCAATGAATGTAAAATGTCTTAGTAGACAGATTATTTAATTTAACTCTCTCCTCCACTTTGTGCCATGTTATTGCCACCTCGAAACTCTCAAATCGGATCAAATCTGTAAATTTAAAGTATGCACCTACATTTTCTCCATTCCTAGTATAAATCAAAGTTTTCAAAGTGAGTTTAGAAGCCAGTACTGCCAGTACCTGCCACGATAACAAGGAAGTGACTGTTTAATGATAAATGAATCCATCAGCTCTCTGTATTTTAAATCTTAGAAATCTAGATTTTATTGAAGATGGACTTACAAATAATTTTTCTTTGTAAGAAATTGCCAGTTCATGCCTTTTGATATGCCATCTTTCAGTTTCTGTATTCACAAAGTACTCTGTGTCAAAGTGTATAGATAGCTCATATTGAATTCATAAGCCAGTCATGCAGGAAAATGGAGCACCTTTCTGTGATTCACTTTCAGATGGAAAATGAACAAAGATGGTTTTACCACTCTATTTGTGGTTCTGCTGGATCCAGAGAGATCACTGTTTGCATAATATCTTTCTTATAGGTCTTCTTAACCTTTACAGAAGGCTTATTGACTCTCACTAACCTTGCAGGGAGCCGCTGGAGGACAGAAGATGATGAGCATGTGCAGTGTATGGAAAAAGGCCTATGTGGAGGTTTTTCCGCCCCCACCCTGCCCTTGGCGAGCGACACCTCTACCAACGCTTTTCATGACCTTTGCCTTCTGATCTCTGTTACCATGGTGAAGCTCACAATGTTGTGAATTCAGGAACAATAGACATTTGATACAGTACCACAGAGTGCCCTTGATGTACTTTCCGCAGGTACTGCATCAGTAAGACAGCTGGTTAAGGCAGAGGTTAAACGAGAGAGAGAGAGATAAAAAATGCGAGGTGATCTCTGCAAATGGTTATTTTTTTATAAATTGTAGGTTCATTGGTCAGATTTTCATAGTCTCTCATGCAAGAACCCTATCTGGTGTTCATGCTTCCACAACTATTACTATTATCATCCTCTGACCACTAGAGGCACAATGATTGCTGGTGAATACAGTGGTTAGAAACACTATGTGAACCCTTTACAATGACTTGCTTTTTTGCATTAATTGTTTGTACAAGATAATCACAGCGTGGTTAAGCTAATAACACTCAAACTATTATAATCTTTTGTGCCTTTACTGAACACACCCATTAAATGTTCACAGTGCTGGCAAAAAAAAGTAAACAAACCCTGGGATTTAATAACTGGTCTAACCTCCTTTGGCAGCAATAACATCAGAGAAGTGCTTCCCCTAGCTGCGTATCAGACCTACATATTGTTCCTCACAGAAATCACAGAAACTTCACCTCAGCCATATTCTTACGGTCTGTGGTGAGAACGGCTCTCTTGAGGTCATTCCAGCTTCTCTATTGGATTAAGGAGGTCTACGTGGGGTCTATTTGGCCACTTGAAAAATTTTTTTTTTTGTTTGAAATCATTCTCCAGTAAATATACTTTGACATTACAGGTCACTGTCCTGATTATCTAACTTCTTCCAAGCTTCAGCTGGCAGACAGTCACCCTGATATCGTTAATTAATTTGAGTGTAAGTTACTACAAACATGGGAATTTATTTTCTTCTTAATCGTGGCAAGCTGTCCATGCCCAGAGGTAGTAAAGTAGTATCAAGTCATCATGCTCCTCCCTTGCTATGCTGTGCCCTCTTTATGCCACTGGCAGTGAGTGTGTTCTTCCCAAACAATTCAAACTTAGTTTCAGTTAGTATGTCTCTATTGAATTTCCTCTTGTGAATACTCTGGTTCGGTCAAGTGTAGTTCGTTGAATTAATCATGACAATCTTTTCTTATCTATCATACAAGACATGGATTTCTCCAGGAACTGTAATCCAAAATTGACATTGTTATGTGTAGCACGAGAAGCTGTGAAGGAGTCTAAACAGAGCAGAGAGGTCATGCACGTGTGCAGTGATGGCCAGTCTTAGCCTTTGTTGCTCTCCAGTGAAGCAGTGTGGGTCACTGATGTGATTTTAATAGTTTTTGAACAACAATGGAGATCTATGGCACAGGCCAAATAAGCTAAACTAGTTGCAGAATTTACTCATGGTGAGTAGACACAATTCATTGTTGGTTTTAGTTTCTGTATGGGACAACCACCAGCCAGGGTTGAGTGTCATAAAAGACACTCAAGATGGTCAGGTAACTGCACCATTTCTCTGCAAACTCTCATCAAAATCACATTAGCTAGCAAAACTAGGCAGCCATCAGAAAAAAATTTTTTTGTGGCAGTGTCTATCCATTCTACAACCGTGAATAATCAACTAATAATTAAGCATGGACTTATCTCAAGTAATTTCTTTGTCATGTAAATAGATTCAGTGAAATATATATTTTTTATTAGTATTGTTGACATTGAAGAGTTTCAATTCAATTCAGTTCAGTTTATTTATATAGCGCCAAATCACAACAAAAGTCATTTCAAGGCACTTAAAGTTTATAACCCTAACTTAACAGAATATAACTATACATAGAATTATGTAGAAACCCCAAAAATCCCACTTGAACAAGCACTAGGCAACAGTGGAGAGGAAAAACTCCCTTTAACAGAAGAAACTTCCAGCAGAACCAGGCTCAGAGTGGGCTGCCATCTGTCTCGACTGGTTAGGGTGAGTGGAAAGGAAAGAGAGAAAAGAACAGGTAACGAAAGAACAGACAAAACACTGAGCAGGTTGGTAGTGCCAGTAACTGCACACTAAAAAAAAAAAACATCATCTCCTCTCAGAGGAGAGAGAAAAAAACAAAGTTAATGACCTGAAATGGTTGCAGGTCCCCCGGCAGACTAAGTCTATAGCGACATAACTAAGAGATGGTTCAGATTCACCTGAGCCAGCTCTGACTACGCACTTTATCAAGAAGGAAAGTTTTAAGCTAAGTCTTAAAAGTAGAGAGGGTGTCTGCCTCCCGAACCTGGATTGGGAGCTGGTTTCACAGGAGAGGAGCTTGATAGCTAAAGGCTCTGCCTCCCATTCTACATTTGTAAACTCTAGGAACCACAAGTAGACTTGCACTCTGAGAGAAAAGTGCTCTGTTGGGATAATATTGTACTATGAGGTCTTTAAGATATCATGGAGCTTTATATATAAGGATAACAATTTTAAATTCAATTTTAAGTTCTAGTTTTTAGAGGGAGCCAATGGAGAGAAGCTAATGTATTTCAATTCCAGTCAGAACTCTGGCAGTAGCATTTTGGATAAACTGAAGACTTTTTAAGGAGTTTTTGGGACATCCTATTAGTAGTGAACTACTAAAGCCCAGTGTAGAGAAAAATGCGTGGACTAGTTTTTCAGCATCACTTTGAGACAGGATGTTCTTAAATTTAGCAAAATTCCTCATGTGGAAGAAGGCAGTTCTAGAGATTGTATAGAGATTGCACATAGTGTTTGCCCAAAGAACATAAGATGTAAAATCTCACCCAAAATCATCCTCAAGATATATTGGATGGACCTTAATAATTAATAATTCATAGCTACACAAATGCAAAAAGAGTTTTCTTGAAAATCTTAAAAATAAAGACAGCGGTCAAGTGATGTTTTTCACTCATACATTTTTTGGACACATTTTTAATGCTCATATTCACATACTCTAGATTTATTGATATAGCTTTCTATATAAATACTGACATTTCATGGTTTTGAAAAGTATGCATGCATGGTGGTATTTTTGTGTATTTTAGTACGAAGATACCACTGAGTATTTAAACTTAAAATGATTTTCTATTAGGGTCCTCTATGGTTATGGTATCCAGTATAACCAGGTTGGCTATTTACACATCAAACATAATTAAAGCTATTTTATCACTTTTGCAGGTGCAGAATTATTTTCCTCACATTTTGAATCCAGAGAATGAAGTATTGATGGTGGTGGTTTTGGAGGATGTTGGGGAGGGGTTAAAACAAGACAGAGCTGTCGAAAGACTGAGAGCCATCCTTCACGTCTGGCTGTAATGGTTAAAGGGCAGTCGGGCTCTTCAAGAAACCATTAGCATTTAGATTTGAGACCCCCCCATCACCCGCCGTCCACAGAGCAGCAGGGAGTGGCTTCGTCACACCTCAGACTTTTATGCCTTGAGTGGGCCCAAGTGGCAGTTTCGTAGCCCTGATCAATCTCTCAATATGCCTAAATTGCTTTGGATGACCTCTTCATGAAGAGACAGGATTGGCCATACTGATGCTCTTCCAATCAATAGGAGATGCTATCATCGCTCATCAACAATGAAGTGTTTTTAATGGAGGTCAGGGCATGGAAGATCTAATTTATTTTAATTTGTAAATTGTGGCATGACAAAATTTTAATCAGGGCATTTTGCTATCCGATATGCAGGCTTCTGAGTCTCAGACTGTGTCTTGCTCTCGCTCCTCCTTCTCAGCCTCATTTGCATTGTGTCTGTCAGTGAATCCCAACAGGCCTAGGAAGTATGAATGCGTACATGACATATTAAATATCAGTCAGCATTGAGTATTACTCAATTTTTGATGTTGAGTATTTTTTTAAGGTGCATCATCTTCAACCGAGGCAATTCTACTCAGAAACATACTCTGAAATGTGTTCCAGCCAATTAAGTAAAGACTGAAAAGATGACAAATATGACACATGCAATTTATTATCTTAATTAATTCACTGTCTACTGTCAGAGGCATGCACGGCAGCTCTGTCATCTAGAAAACATTTTTCAGTGGGAATGTTGTTGTAGGAGGCTGGAGCTGTGTCATTTGCTCAGATTAGTGTAAGAGGTGAGCCTTTTCCATCTCCCCTTCCATTTCGGCTAAATTTGTTTCAGCCACAGTAATATGCACCACGGGATCTTTCCCCCCGTAAGCGGAAATGCAATTGGAATGGGATGCGGCCATCCATTGTGATTGTGTGCAGATGAACCTGTTTGCCCTTGCACCCGGTCCATGAGGGAGGCCATGCAAAGCCCATCGTGTGCAAAGGCTTTCCGTGCAAGAGGAAAGAGGCCAGGTCCGGGAGGTCACCGTCTTGACACAAGGCAGTACGCTTGTTGAGCTGTGACGAATGCAATCGGTACAGAAGATCACCACGCCATTTCAAATGGAATAAGCTTCTTTTCAGCATAGAGTAAAATTGGCTAAAACCTTTTGTCATTGTTGCTATAAACACAGAATAGGTTGCTGTCATTACACAAATATTCAAGTCAAAGATACTGCTGCTGTTTTGTGCCCTATGAAAGGGCCTTGGTGAGGTCCAAATGTGAGGAATGCAATCTCATTTAGGAAGGACTGGGATGAAACATTTTATTCAAGGTGTGTTTTACCTCCAAAATTGGTTGTTGCGCAGAAATCTATGAGTGAATTATGGAGAATAATTATTCAAGGCAAGTGCATAGTGATGAACAAAAAAGAAAAGCTAGTGCTGGGATTGGTACTGAGAAGCAAGCAGCACTAACCCCCGTCTTCAGTCTCGAGTGTCCCCATTGATTTATCGGACTCTATTTTTAGTTGCACATGGAACAGTAATTCATGGGAATTAACAATGATTCATGCGAAGCTAATATCAGAGATTTCAGAAGCTCGATTAATGCTGGAGGAATTCAGCGTGTCAACTCCCCAATTATTCATAATATTTCTCCCACTGCAGAAACACAGATGCTTCTACCTTATCAGCAAGGCTTGTTAAAGGAGCAGGCGTGTTTGCTCTCTTTTACTCTGCCAACTGTAAGAACATGTAATGGGCTGCAATTAATAGAATGAACTTTTTCCATTCATGAATCCATAAATGAATAATGTTTTTGGACTGCTGTTATCAAAACAGCAACTTTAAAACCACAAAACCTATTTAGCCATTCACCCTAGGCGTGCGGATCATTGCTGATGTTCTCAACTATAACTTCTACTATCTCATTATGGAGAAAGGAAAAAAAAAACAGAAAACAGCCAACATAAACATAATGTCAAGCTGAAAAATTAAGTGGAACAAAACAACAGCTCAGATTGTCTGATCTCTGATTGTCAGGCTAGGTTTATACTGCATCATCTGTTCTGCGATTGAGTTTAGTTTCAGTTTGATGGTTTGCTTTGCTGGATGAACAAGAAGTAGTTTGTTCATTCGTGATGACTCGCCTGACGCTATAGTAGATACAGTATTAACAGATTTTTCTCGTTTGATCTTTTGTTATCATTCATTTGAATCAGCTAAACATTGAGGGGCTGCAGCTGTAAAATGGTTTGTGGGGCTACAGACTGCTAGAAGGAAGACCTTATAGGGTAATAAAACAAAATGTGTTTGGAAGGTTAAAAAAGCTCACTCTCACTACTGGTCCAAAGCATTAAATAGGGATGTTTAAAAAAGAAAAAATATTAACGTCGTCTTTTTCTAGAAACAAAGTCCCATGTGCTCAAACTAATCCACAGACCTCACTGTGAAGGGTTTTAATTGGTACTACTTTGTAGGGAAGAAATAATCTATAGCTGAGTATCAGGCATCTTTATTTGAATCAGTGTTTTGAATACACTTACTTATTACTTATCAACAGCCGAGTTCAAATGGTTATAAAGACACAAGGAGAGTCTGTATTCAAGATTTGATAGTGTGTTTGTGTGATGTAATCAAAAATTAGGTTGACAGAGTGTGTTTAGGCTTTTCCTTTAGTATCTCCAATGCTGTTTGAGGGTGCATTAGGGGTCGCAATGCTGGCCGTTACAGAGACTTCTGCCTTGTTTTTCGCATGGCAAAGGCATCAGTCCTTCTTAAAGACTTTATGTTAAACCACCTCCCCTGCAGCTTTCTTCCTCTAGGTGGGAGTCTTCGCTTCACAACATTAACCTTACCTCAGACCTCTGGATAGCATCTTGTAGTTGTTGTTAACATGGCCAATGAAGCACAGAAAGCTTTATTAGCTTAGTGCTGAGTTTATGAGAAGAATTACGGTATGAGACTTTTCTCAACTGCATGGTGTCTAGCAGAGAATATTCAGGTCTTTCATTGAATTAATATGTTTCCTCTCTTCCTCTCTCTTTATCAGAAAACATTCTTGATGTAAATACTTAACTTCATGTCCTGTAACATCCATGTTTTATCAACTACCTTGAAGCTGGGCTTTCCTATTGTAATATTTTTCTTGTTACATGTTTCTGTTGATCACATTATTTATATATTATTAGATATTTTATGCCGGTGCAGTGTCTTTTTTAATCTGCGGCACTTGGCTTTTGAGTGTTAAGAGTGCTTTGATGTATACATATTTATTGTGGAGTTCAGTGCATGTAAAATTATACTTTCTAATGATGTAAAAACAATGCTTTGATAGTAAAGGTTCACCACGCAAGAAAAGATGCAAACATATTTTTTTGAATCTAAATCACTGCATACCCCTTTTTCTTTATCTGTACATTCATGGCATGCACAACATAAAATGTTCTCTCCAGTTGCATAAAGCAGTGTGCGTGAGTTTTCATCACATTTGCATATTTCCACAGACTTTGCACACACTTGTAAGCTAAGTAAACTGTAGTTTTTGAGTCACATTCAGTCTAAAGCTTGAGGCTTCGGAGTAGACACCTTGTGAAGATTAGCCAGATCAGTTAGAAATACCTGTTGTTTTCAGCATTTTAAGGATTTTCTTCAATATATAGTTTGAACATGCTTTACATTGTAATTGGGTAATTTAAATGCAGTTGAAATAACTGATGTATACAACATGTGCTTACAAAGCTTTATTTGAATTTAAGCCCAAACATTTCAATTTCTTTTGATCTGCAAATCATCAAATCTATTCTTAATGGAGGGGCATATTTTGAGAATTAATAATTCATGTTTTGGGTTAGTCATGTGGAAGGCACTGAATTGTGAGAGTAACCTGAAACCCTACACAATATGACGGCTCCTGCCCTGGATTTCTGTGTTGCATTGAGATGATATTATTAAAAATATCTTTATATTAAAACAAACACAAACAAACAAAAAAGCTGACAAAGATTGTATTTTGCCAGTTATGGTCATTAACTGAATGGCACCTTTTTGGTGGAGACTTTATGTCAAAAAGGCAAAACAGAGTCATCATATGTGACACATTTTGAAAAGAATGATTATCTTTTACACGATCTAAACCGTGCACCACTGTACACCCAAATTATCTCTGTGAGCTGCCATTCTCTTCGAAATACTTGACAAACACTTCACACAGCCCTTTCATAACTGACATGTTTTTTTTTTCATGACTTCAAAATCTTGGAAATTGAACTCAAATGCCGTCCATGAATGAACCATGAACTGTACTTAAATATTTTAAAGCAACCTGCCATATAATCTGAACCAATTTACTTGTATTTACAGGAGCTAATATATCCTTTGATGTTACTAATCAAAATTATGTCAAAGCATTTAAAATATGTTAGTTTAGACAAATACACTTAGAAGACTAAAAAAATACAGGTCTATCAGAGCTATGTGGGGCTTAGCCTGTTGCAGCAGGCTGTGGTTGAGAGGCGGTGTCTAATCTGGACAGATCTACCGGTCTGCGGCTACACGGCCCCATACGCTGTGATGCACTGTGTGTTCTGACACCTGCTGATCATGGCCAGCATTAAATACTTCACATGCTGAACCTTATCCACCACAACAATAAAACCACCAGGTGGATTTAATGTTGTAGCTGGTTGGTGTACAGACATACGCAAACGTGTCAAGAAAGGATCACCAAGACAATAGGTATTTTCTGTTCTTCATGGCCCCCTACTAAAAAGTGTAATGCCAATGCAGTTTTCAAAAGACAACAGTGGTACTTTCGTGATATAAAGTAATAATTACAAGTATTAAATTACAAGTTCACTTGTTCAAAATTCATTATTATTCAAAGTAAAAACACAATTGTGCAATGTGCACATCCCACACTGTACGCAGCTGACTGGGGCTGGTATGTAACAAAAACATGTCGTCATTTAGCAGTGCAGTGTAACCTGTGCCAGTGTGTGCAGCCGCGTGTCAGTTCGCTTGGAAGACCCACATACCTCTGCTAACGGAAAGCCGTTTTGCTTACATACGTTTTTTTGGTAAGGGTACTAGAAATATAACATACCAGTACTACGTTATGCAAAGCTAATATTTCTGATGTCAAGCCAAGCTAAATGGTTACAAATTAATCCTGCTAGGCTACGCATCAACTGTTACATAGCCTATGCCATTTATTTCCATAATACGTGCACATTTTGCATTAATCACTCAGGTTAGGCATCTAATTAAACAGATAGTAAGGATGTAACACACATATATAGTATAGCACTACACCATGATTGTGCAAACATTGCACCAGGTTGGTCAGTGATGAGGGTGTGAAAAACATAAAAAAAATATTTTTTTATCTTAGAATTCCATTAACTCCCAAATGATGCTAAAGTAGTCTCATTCATTTGTGCTTTGCAAACAACTGAGTGACCAACCTGGAGTCACATTAATGATGTGCTGCTATGCATAAAAACTGTTTCTCAAAAATGATGCAAATGCTAATTTTGATTTTGCCTGCACAAACGTATCAAAATGGTTTTATTAACATCCGGCTCATACGGGATACCAACTTCAAACAGTGAAAAACTTTTAAACTGATGCAGCCCTGTCCTGTAGAGTTATAGTGTGATAATAGTAATATTACAGTTTAATGTTCAGATGAGCCTGTGTCATTAAAAAAAAAGAAATGATGATGGTGGCCATGGACGAGCTGAGGTCAGTAAAGCAAAGCAGGGATGTAAACTAGTCACCTTAATGAGGGGAAGATAATGTGTAAATGCACGAATAACCTTATCTACAATATAAAGATTCTAAGGTCATTTTAAGCAATTGTGGACGCATGCACAGCAGCACCTCTGCAACTCGTAAAGTACATGAAAGGAGACTAAAAAGTTGGTAGTAATTCTTTCAGCTTGATAATTTCTTTGTGGACAATTTAATTTTTACAAGCTCTAGCCAGTTTCAGGTTATTGACTGTCCTTATGTATCTATAGAAGGATGTGCACTGCCTGGTTTCTTGAGAAACAATCCATAGTATCAATTTCTAAAAGACACTGAAACAAATGAAAAATGTGACATTTGTTACCATATACGTCTGAGAGAGAACATTAAGTTTCTGATTGTGTAATGTGATATAAAAGAAGGGTGGAAAGCAGAGAGGAGTGGAGGCCAACCTCTCATCACCTGGTCACTTAGACAGTCAGACAGAACGCAAGTCGTCTGTCCACTAGTCTGATTTCCATCCCCTTGGCACACTGGGTAATAGAGATCAGTAATTGGGTGCTATAAATCCAGGCCGAGGACAAGGTGGGTCAGAACAGGCTGATTACTTAGGCATTACAGTCAATCTAAGCAAGTCCTTGAATTGAAAGATTTGGTGAGGTGGATTCTCATTATCGGGCTTGGTGCATGTATGCATTTCTGTGAAGGAGTAAGGGCCAAGGTTCCTTTCTCATCCCCCGTTGTAGGATGACATTATGCAGTGCACCAATGCCCTCAACCGTGCAGACTCGTAAACATCACAACAAATTTATTTTCTTCATCCCCCACAGTTTTATAAGAATGTTTTCTGAATCGTCAGTGAGCGAGTCGGAGAGCCCGCCTGGAGTTTTAAGACCTCTCTGACCGAACAGCTCCTCAGTGCATTAAGGACCTCTGCCTGGGTGACACATTCACAGCAGGTTCAATGTTAGACCACAGGAAGGTCTTCGGTTTCTGACTGCAACAGGTGTGCAACCAGAACTCTTGCCACTCTCTCGCCATCTGCCTTCATCATCCCTCAGCTTCAGTTACACAGAGTGCTGTTTATTTTTCAGTGTAGCCAGAAAACAAGCTCCCAAGGTGATTAGGCCCGTCATTTAACATGAAGCAGATTGATGGCTATATGGTGAAATGCCCCTTTGTTATTTTTCATCTCAGGGCCTATGAGCTTAATCCATTTTAAGCTCCTCAGTAAGAAAAAGAGTCTATGGAAGGTGAATAAAAGTGTAAAGCCGGTAGTCTTTCTCAGCATTCTCCCCAGCTGAAGGTGTGACTTACTGGATTATGGGAACAGTAGTTTCTGCTCCAACCCCCTTAAGTTCTGTGATGCGGCTTTTATATTCTTGCCTATTTTGAGACAGTTTTTGTATCAAGAGCGCATTGACACATTCTGACTGTGAATTTCTTCATCACAAGTTATCCTGCTCCTTTATGCCATCATTGCTCCAGAAAGTCATTGATTCACAGTCTTCAAAGTCATTTGTTTGAAGAAGTAAAATCAGCACAAGCCCAAAATGTAAAATCACCTTATGAATAGTAATGTGGCTGGGATGCAAAACATGGCATCTCAGCATAGATTTAGAGGAAAAAATGAGTAAGAGGAAAAAAAAAGAAAGATATATGACAAATTTATGCTGTGGCATCAGTGCAAACCCATGCAGTGTGAAGTGTTCCCACTCAGAGAAGCACTCATGCTAGCATCATCCCTCGACTCCTATAACAGCATGCTACTTCACTTAGCAGCCTCCATTTGGGATGCAGCACAAACACTGTTTCAGTGCTTTTATCTTAATGCACTGCAACACTCTGTAGCACTAAAGGCGTGATTATTGTACAGACAGAGGGGCGGTGTGCATTTAAGCAAGACTTATTTAGACAGTAACTTAGTACTACCTAACCACTCAAGGGCAGATGGCTTTGTGATTCTCATTGCTCATTTGGTTCATTTTGTTAAATGGACTGTTTGCATATATTTTAATATAACACTAATTCCTTGCATCGTTATCTTAGTTTAAACTATAATGTCCTGCTGAATGTGTTTACTGTTTTGGAGAGCAATTTATCCGCCAGATACCAGATTGTTGTCACTTTAACCATCTGCTGGTTGGTTTGTCTATAATATACTCCTCAAGGAGTAAAAAAAACGCATGAGGTTTAGAGGGATCATAGGGAGGTTGGTTTGCTTATTTCTATTTGTGTGACGGGAGAGGAGTGGCATATTGTATGGCTGCTGTCGGCTTTGTTGTGAAGCCGGGTGTGGAGGTGAGCCTCAGCAAAGCTTTGCCACCACACCCATGACACAGAGGATAAAATGTCTGTCACCCTTGGATCTGACCATGCTTGGACCCAATGTGACAGTGAGGCTTGTTCTCACACTTTCAGAGGCCACTGATTTAATAGAGGCACAGTGTTAGCACTGACCTCATCCACTGATGTCTTCGCCGCTAATGCCTTAACATGTGACATTGACACTCAGCAAGACAAACAGTAAAGGAGGGCGATGGATTGGCAGAGAGACTTGTATGTCTGCCTCTAGATGGAATACAATGATGGACAATAGACAGGAAGACAACAGTGTCAACATGAAACGCATCACGTTATGTCATGTCGCGTAATATCATTTCATGTTACATCGTGTTACTGTGGTGTGTGCAGGAAGGTTTTGAGCCTCTTATAGCAGTGTAACCTTTAATACAGTGGAGAACTGTGTTTTTTTCCAATGCGTGCTTTATATTATTATCTAAAAACTGAAACTGGTACAAAAAACATTACACAAATTAATTTAAACATATTATTTTTTGTGAAGACTGAAATTATTAAGTAAAAATAAAAGCAGGGCTTCCAAAAAACTTTTTTTTTTTTAAGTTCATACTTGTCCAAACAATAGTTTAATATGCAACAGGGGAGCATCAGCGTATTGATCGGGCTGCACATTTCTGTCCCAACACAACCTGGTTCCAAGTGTGTGGTGGGCTTGCCTGACAAGCAGATTATGTTTCATGTCCTGACCCAACTTAAGCCTCATGCAGTTCAAGTTGTGCAGTTTTAAAGTGTGGCCCTCATGCGTCTCTCGTGCTTGACTCTGTAGAAGAACTACAAGTTGAAACGTCAGCCTCACCTGATCATTAAATGAAATTTTTGAGTGCTCCGGTTGTCTAGTTATTTGTGTCATCATATTTTAAAATGCAGTTTTGCATACCTAAAGTTTCACCTACCAGACCAAACCCTACTCAAACCCAAACATGATTTCTAAATTTCTGCCAGAACCCAAACTACCCAAGGGTTCAGGTTGGGTGCTGGCAGAAACTGTCTAATCAGACCCACAGATGAGAAAGCAATATCCACTGGATTAATACCAAAGATATGAGATCTGTGCTATATTATAGTTTCACAGATATTAACTTTCACAGGAGGAGCAACAACTCATGTGGATCTTGACTTTATTTTTACATTTTTATGCCTCTGTGGCCATGAACATTTTGTTTTTGGGTTGTCCGTGTATTCCATTCTCATGAACATGATATCTCGGGGACATATTGAGTTTCACCTACAATTTCTTTGAAATTGACACATTCATTTGGACTGAAGGATGAACTGATTGGTCTTGGCAGCCACAACGAGGCATTAACTCTAGTTTACTTATGAAACCAGATTTTCCAAAGTCAAAAATCACTGTTATTCTCAATTATTCAAACTATTTAATCAGGAGAAAAAGCAATCAGGACTGCAACCAAAGAGCTAGGGGTAGGGAGAGGTCAAACGCATTTTGATACTGAAGCCTGCTCTTCAGAAAAAGTGTTCAGACCTGCTTCATACAGAGTGAAGAGCTACTTAAATCGCCTGTCAACTTCTTTTGTGAAGGACTGTGAAAATGCTTTATTGCTATTGATTATTTACTATAGCTGTAGTGTTGACCCACTTCTAAATTGTTCTGTTATGTGATTGCGACTGTATTAACTAAAATCAAAGTTCTTATTAATGAAAGGAATTTATTAGAAATAACTGTCCTTGGATTTCTTGGTATCAAAATGAAAATGTGTGGTATCATCTATCATGTGAGAGAATGGTAAAAGCTGTCTTATGTCTAAAAGTATTTTGTGTTTTGTAGCAGCTACATCTTGGACTTGGAGGAAAACCAAATAAATCTCAAAATACACATGAACTAAATGTATTCAGTGGTGATGTGTTCAAAGAAAGAGATACCCAAGACTTTGTCAACAATACCAGAACTAGCAAAGGACAGTTAGCCAACAGACTGTAACATCATGCTTCAGTAAAGGTGCTGTGGTCAGAGCAGTCAACATAATACCAGAGAGAAGCAGCTTGTTGAATTGAGCATGTTTGTCAGATTAGGTGAAATGCTCTTTATTCAAATAATGCACTGGGGCAATGCTGAACTCACATTTTAAAGTCATAATTTTTCCCCTCAATTTGAGCTAAAACTGAATTTTTTTTTTTCCAAAGTAAAGAATTTACCAAAGTAAGGGGAACTGAGCTGAAACTTAAATCAAATTCTGAAGGAAATTCGAACTGATTTGAACGTGTGGAACTAAAGTAACCTTCATGCAGTTCTTCTCCTTGCTATGCTATGATGTGTTTTATTATGTTTGTGTTGTATTATTCTCTCTGTTCATACATAACTGAACTCTGCTTAATGGACTAACCTGCCAAACTCACAGCGGCACTAAAACAAAGGACCTGCTGTTTTTAAAATGATTGAGCCATGACTTGTCAGCGAGAATCTACTTTCGCCCTTGAATGCTAATTATGTGATGTTTATGCAAAGTCACGTACACACTCCCAAAGGATCTTCGGCTGGATTGTCAAACTCTTAAAACAAATCTTAATGTGTTGTCAGCATAACAATGTCAATAAAATGACATTTCACTTTCTGTGTCAGTGAGGCATTTTTTATTCCCTAAACAGGAAAAGCTTCAATAAGATCCCCTCCTAGCAATACACATTATCTAAATCTGTGACACAATTTCTACAATCAGCCTGACAGCTGCCCTAAAACAAATTAAAATGTATGAACTGAAAATGCAAATGTAATCCAACTTATTTCTAAAAAGTTTTCTGTTGCTTAAATGTTTGCTGGAATCATTGTTCACGCTGTGTAGGGCAAACCCAGAGGCACATTTTATTAATATTTAAAATTCAATTTTTAGTGGCAAGTTTCTGCCATAAAAGTTTAAAAAAATGTTGATCCAGAGTTGAATGTCTTAATTTTGTATTAGCTGGTAATTGCTGGAGACTCATTTCTATTCTCTCTACGGTTTATAACTTACTTGTGACTTAATGAAACGAGGTTAGATTAGTCAAGTATAGTGTTCAGTGTTGATTGATGTGCAAATACATGACGCCTCTTATGGAATCATCATTTTCAGATTTGAGTCTTTTGGATTGATTAGGTGTCCTGACCTTTTTTCACTGCAGTGGACTGACCAATCACAGAGGTCTCAGAGATATTTAATGTTGAAAGTGGGTGATTATTGGCTGGTTTCTTGTGTACTGATGACCTAATTAAGTTTAAAATTAATTAAGGGAGCAACAAGGAAAAGTGCCACACAGAGTGTGCCAAGTTCAAGGTAATTACTGCAGCCCTTAATAGCCAATACCATTATTTAACCATTATTCAGCTTAATTTAGCTGAATTACATAATTTCTTTGTGACCTGGTAGTAGTTAAGGGTTGGGGACTTCTGGATGGATGGATGGATGTATGTCATAGAAATTAGCTACAATTTTGTTAAGTAAAAGTACAAGTGAGCCTAAGAAAAGACTACAGAGTTTTGGCCTGTAATCATTAATAACCACATTGCCCTTCCTGCTCCGACTATTTTTTTAAAACTATTTTTGTGGGTGAAGGTACACTGTAAAACATCACATAGGAATTTAGTGGAATCAAGTAAACTTTTCTAGTTAACTTGATGTAAATATGTATTGTTATGTTAATTTCAACTTAGAATTCCTGTTGATTTAATTTTCTACTCTTGTTTTAATTTTCAAATTAACTTTACAACTAATTATGAGCTGCACAGACTTGTACAATTCATGTTTGAGGTATTTCAACTTGAAATGATGAGATGAATGGATGAACTGCTGAGAGTTCACTCAATTGATTAAATTAGGTTTTTGAAGAAACCAAAAGAACAGGTTCTCCGGCGTGCATTGTTTGAGACTAGAAACTCTTCAACAACTCTTCTGTTTTGTAGTTTAAAGAAAACATTCATGATGGAATAATTGGAACCATGATTAAGGTTAGTGTTGAATTCAGTCCTTATCCACAGACACTTGAATTTAACAAAGTCACAGGGGGCAGCTTTAGATGCTGTCTTTGTACTGATGTAGCATAAAATGACTACACCTGCAGCTGGAGGAAGTTCTTGATGTCAAATGAGGAATTAACTCTTTAAAGTGAGAAATGTCTTGTCTAGACTTTAAAGACCTTGCATTTTTAAGTTCAAGAAACTTAACTGAGTTCATTTTTAAAACTTTTACAGCAATGATAAATTAACTATTCAACCTGAATTTGCATTTTCAGGGCAGCAGGGGAGCTTACATTTCCAAGTTGACCAAACATAAAATGAACAGTGGTTTGAGGTCACAGTGATACTGTATGCATATACTTTATGTACATTGATTTAGAAAAAAAGTATTTTAGTATTATACAGTCTTGTCTTCACAGGCTGAGTATGACGATGATGATGAATACATTGATCTTGATTTGTAAAATTACTTGTGAAACATATCAAATTTATGGGAAGCTGACTGAACATATACTGTTTTGAACTAGTTTAATATAATGTTCAAGTCAATCTGACATTTTTTATCTTGGGACCTGAAATGAAGGGTGGGTGTCAAGATCCGTACCAATGTGAATTTGCAGCCATCCCTCAAAATCAAAAGGTTATGTGTCCAAACGTCACCATATCCAAACTGCTGTAGGCTATAGGGCTTTTCATACTGCCCTGTACAAATCAGAATTCTCTGTGTAGTGCATTTGATGTGTTAACATCTATTCAGACAAATTTGGAAATAAAATGAGGGGAAGAAAAGGAGAGAAAAAGAAAGCCTGGGGAGGGAGTAAGGGGTGGGGGGAGTCACTGCTGCCCACCACTACATGGCCCTGACACTTTGTGAAGACTGCTCATTCATCACGAGGCGCAGGGCTTGAGCCTTCGTAAATCACTGTGGATAAAGGACGCGCCATAAAGGATGGAATTGTGAAGGTAAGGGTTTTAAATCCCCCTAGATGATCCGAGATAAACACAGAGAGCTTTTTGACAGTCCCTCGTTACCGCCACAAGCGAGAGGAGCTGTCACCGCTCCCTCCTTGCCTTTCATCTCTTGGTAACAGTCTGGCTGCTAATATCCTCAATTATCTCTGCAATATGTTGCTGGGAAAAAGGGAAAGTTCCGAGGAGGCATTCACACAATTTAAAAGTTTTAATTTGACAGCTTTTGGTGTAATGATTTGTGATGAGTGCAGCGGGGGGCTGCAGCCTACACTGAGGGTGTGACAAGTGATTGGGCCGGACTGAGAATGGTTTGTGGATGTCAAGACTTTCTGGATCACACGTCAGAAAGGCAAATAGATGTTTCTCAGGTTGATGTGGAAAAAAAGCTAAATAGCAGTGGCATTTCATCTAGTGGCTGTTTTTGGTAGGAAAGCAAATATTTGTTTCATTCCCTTCAACTACAATTCTTTTTACAACAAATCTAAATGAAATTCTTCACTCACTAGATGATACAGCGTCAAATGTTAATGTCTGTAAAACTTCCGTGACATTTTCCTACTGTTTCAAGAGAAAAATGTAATAAAGCAGTGTTGCTTAGTGCTTTGCTCTGTTTTCTAACTTGCTACTATCCAATCTTGAAGCAGAAAGAATAGAGAGGATTTGCATAGACAAAGCAGTCGTCCACCTGATAATGACGGCTAAGTCACTGTGCATGATCGAGATGCGAAGGACACCAGACTGTTGCATGAAGGTTGACTCTCAAGAAATAATTTCCCACCTAGGTACCTAGGCAGGTAATTGTCTTTTTGCCTTCTTTTTTTCTCACTCATATATATACAGTATATACATATATATTTATATATATATACACACACATCGCTTCAACTTGGAGGATAAACCAATCAGTCATTCTGAGTGTCTCGAGTAATAAGTGAAAGTGATAAATCAGGGCTTTGCACTCAGGTTTAACGTCTGTTCTCCAGGTGTGGAAGCATTGTTTAGCAGTCAGTGTTCCTGGTTTTAGATGTTGGTGTCAGCACTTAGGCAGCACTATACTGTGACTAATAGGGGTATCCGCCTACAGTGGAAGTGCCTGCGCCATCAAGGACTTTGTGCTGCAGTGCAATTAGTACAAAATATTAACATAAGGATTGGACGTGGTCTTTCCACCAGGGCACATCTTAAAAGTTCAAGGTAGTTCACATTGGTGTGGCTGTGTCAGTCTTCTTTTGTTGGAGTAATTGCTTCAGGTTCATTCAGCTTGAATCAGTATAAGATGAAGTCAATAGCCCCAGTGGCATAATGACAGAGTACACACTTTCTTGCTCACATTAACAGCTTTTTCTTGATAGATAAAAGTCCCAAATAATGGCTCCTGTGATGGAGTGAAACCAGGATAACAAATTGGCCCTTTGTGATAACAACCCCCCTGTGAGCTTCCAGGGCGTGAGAGATAGACAGCTTTGAGGAGAGTTAGGTCTGCAGCGGCTTTGCACCAGGGGAAAGGCTCCATGTCCTACAGAAGGATGGATAGTGTAGGTTTGTAATGGTTCCTCTGCTTTTGACAAAGTAACCCAACCTGCAACCTTCATCCTCATTGGCTGAGTGAAAGGGCATTGGCAGAGAAGCCAGCTTGAGATAAGTGAGGTCTGTCTTTTTGGCTGGTACGTTATAAATTGTGGCTACCTCAATCATGTGCGTGAGACAAGAGAGCTGTCTCCTTTGACAACCTCCTTTTGACTTGACATGCAAAGAAAAACAAAGCGAAGAAAGAGATATTGAAGACAATGAGGGCTGAACAGATGTGGGAGGTGTAGTCTTCCTCCACAACTTTTTCTTAACATCACATAACATTTCAATATTATATTAATATGCTGTGCACACACTTTATTTGAAAAAAGAGGGAAAAAAAGTAGGAGTACAGGGCTGTAGGACAGAAGTGTCCCTGACAACCATTAATTAAAACCTGATGGATTCTCCCTATTTGTCCAAATTTAGAACAAAGTGTAATTCTGTTCAGTGTGTGGGAAATGTATCATAATATAAGTCTTTCCCTAACTTATTTGTGAGGAGAGCTTTTATTCATATTTAACCGCTCTAAATATGTTGAGTCTTGGTAGGAAGTTGGCTGAACCACAGTAATGAAACCTTGAGTCAAGCTATTTCTGTTACTCTCAAATTCATACATACACAAATGTACAACTCCACATGTATGGGTTTGATTTGTCAGAGATTTAAGATATTCAAAACTTGTGCTACCACTCTTAATTGAAATTTAACAGCATTTTGTTTTCTCAGAAACAATGTTCTCTTTATTTTAGACAGTCTACAAACCCTTTGTGAGCAGTCTGGCAGTTTTAACAGGTTTTTCTGCAAACTATTTCTGCCTTTTTATACTAAAAGAAAGTCTCAATAACGACTTTGAAGTTTCCTGAGGACCTAAAACAAAATCCCATTTCCACCATCATATTGGGTTGGCAACAGACTTCTCAGCAGCATACCTCTCGAGCATCTCAAAACCTGTCTGACAATATACTCCAGTGATCTGAGTGAACTAACCCTTTAAAACTTCACCTGCATATGTGTTTTCACCTTTTGGTTAATTAGACTGTTTCTTCAAACTGTGTGGGTGTGTTCACACTGCCAGTGATTGAGACGCAGTTGAATTGAGTTTTTTGTTTTTGCCACTTGTTTCAGTGCATTATGTCTGATGTGTAGGACCTTTTAAAAACCACACTCTACACTACAATCAGTAGTAATAAATACAACAGTAATGTATCTTATTACTGTAGGTCAATGCCATTACTGGGCATTTTCTCTGTTGCTAAGTGCTGGAAATGGGGAAGAGTCTTTTTCTGTTATATGTAATGCAAAAGAGATTACACAACCTCGACTGTGTTTTATGTGGGTGTTGCCATGGACAAGCACAGTACTTTGTTGATCAAAGTCACTCTGAAATAGCAGAGATATTTGACAGAGGAGTTGGCTGAGGAGATATACTTTTTTTTAACCCACACTTCGACTTTTTGTTCTTGTTTTGACCATATGCACAACACAAATCTCTTGTTATTGTAAACCAAAAGCCAGGCATTAGCTCCTCTTTGGCAAAGTCTCAGACAAGGGTATTAATCACATGACCATAGTTCACTGAACTCTGCCTTGAAATATGAGACTCATTTCTCCTTCCTGGATAATCAACTTAGGGGGAAAAAAATATCAGATATTTCACCTTGAAATGCTTCATAAATCGCTTGCGGGATTTTAGACTTGTCATGCCCATGCCTGATTATACAGTACTAGACTGAAAGAAAACAAATGAAATAAAAGCTGGGATTCAGCAGCACAGCTTCTCTTAACACATGCACACTACTCTGTACATGCCAAAGAATAAATTAAGAAATCTACATGAAAGCTCATATTAATTAAAATGTAGTTTTCCTACTTTTTGAGCTGAGAGCAGATGGGAAATTTTGGCCTAAACACTATATTTTGGCCATTTCTTCTTACTAAATAGGACAGAGGTTTATTAGCCCATTTTCTTTAAGGATCACCAAGGATAACTTCAGAGAAAATTCTACAATATATATTGCAAGTTGTATTGTAGCAGTCTGCTGAGAACAAAATATTACCAATATTATTAAAAAACATTTGTTTTGCTAATTTCGTGTATAAAATCTGAGATTTTCTCATATTGAAAATGTACCAAGTAAACTGACATGTTGTTCTTCTTGGAAATGTTTTCTCCTGAGTTTATCATGAAGTGAAGTAACTCAGCGTTTGTTTTAAAAATATTATTATTATTAATAATAATAATTATTATTATTATTACTTTATTGATCCCCTTGGGGAAATTCTTGTTGAACAGCTGCCAGACAGTACATATCAAGACTAGTATGGGGTTTCGGTGTCTTGTCCAAGGACACCCCAACATTTAGCCTGTCGGGACTGGGAATCAAAGGCTACTGCTCTACCCACTGAGCTAAATATTTCAATTCAAATTATTTTGGGCAAATGAATGACTCAGTGAAAAAATGCTATAGTCTTTAAAATCAAACTTCTCTTTTAGCTTTTAGCTCAGACTTTCGGATTTCATTAAGTCATAAACTAGAGATCACCAAGTGTCGGCGGGTCGCGCAATCTGAGACACTTTACAATAAAATAAATTCAGAGTTGGTATGTTAATAGTCACAATTACTCTGAATAGGAATGTATTCAAACTTCCAGCAAAACCTTTTCCGCAAACCTTTTAACCTTTCACTGTATTTTAAATAGTGATACATGAGAATTTGTTGCATTTCATTTTGTTCAGTAAGTCCTCAGCCCAACTATTTACACATCCATTTTGGTTACTCCAAGCACCTGTGCCATAATTAATAGAAATAATACAAACAATGCACAATAAACCCCAAGCAGTGGCTGGGTTGACTGATAAAAACACAACACGGTCGGTTCAGAGGCAATTCTGAATGACTTAGAGACAATAAGAAGATAAAGTGTTGTTTAAGATGACATAAGGTTAGCAGATGTATTTTCTTGCTGAAAGTGCTACCGTGACCAGCTGCTCTCCCCTCTTTCCAGTACTGTGTACTGGCATTGAATCTTTTAGTGGTACGCAGTAGCAGACTATACTCGGCTACTTTCACCATTATCATATATTTGTGACTTGCTCTCTGTTAATAAATGTAGAACTTTATTTATTCAAAGAAAGTGTTGGATGGCAACATAATCTTTCCAGTGATTATGTTTGCTACAAAACACAATCACTTTTAGCTTTAACTTAATCTGCTTATTTCCTGACTCTTGGTTAAAGGTCTTGATCTGGATATTGTTTGGCAAAGCTGTGACTGCACATCAGGTGCAGCTGTTGTAATCCGGTTCCAAATCAATTTCTACATTACAGATTTACTTTCTGTGATTTAAACGAGTCTGGTGTTTTCCTCATTTATCACTGAGAAAACTTTGTGCATCACAGCTTTTTAGGTAGTATTTAAATGGGATATGCCATCTCATTGTCTGAAATGAGTTTGATGAGTGTATAATTTTGATGCCACTGTATAGGTTGTTAACATACATAATTCTAAAATATTTCACTGAACATTACTGCAGCTTCAGTGTTTTTTGAAAATTATGTTTGATGAACAGTACTAATGACTAGGGTTATGTAGAAAATATGACATGCATCCAATGCCCAGTGTCTTTTGCACATGTGATTGTGTTATCCTGGATAGTTCTGCTGCATATTGAGCCTATTTGGTATTTAGGTCAAGTTAATAATAATTAAAATGTTTATTTCTAGTAGTCTTCCACCACTGCCAAGTCTAAGATGTCAGTTGAAGATGTTGTAAGAACTAGCCGTATTTCTGGCTATACTTGTAAGTAGCTAAGGTTGAAAACAAGGTTGAAAATCACAGAACAGTTTCTTTAATGACTTAGGTTAACAAAGCCTCTAGCAACAAATGTATTGTTTTTTACACACTACCGCACCTACACGCACTGGCCTAACAAGATAAATAAATGCCCATTTTTTAAACTTTGGAAAACCCCAATTAGTCTCAGACTTTCGAGGAGGAAAAAAATGACTATGCATGAAGGTGGTCAGATGTTAGAGGTCAAAGTGGTTCCCTGATGGTTCCACATCCCCGTGCTGAGCAAAGCCTCCTCTGTCACCTCCACTGCTGCTCTCCTCTCAAACAACACTCTGCATTCAATTTCAGGAGAAGCCGTGCCCTTCCTACCAACATTCTGATGTTTAATTCATTCCCAGACACCCAGGGGACACTCATAACAACAACAGAAAAAAGACAAAGGAGAGATATAGTGAGAGAGAGGGGGGAAAAAGAAGAGCCAAGAAATTAGAAGGTATTAAATGTTTGCTTTGTATTTGCTATCGGTGGATGTGAAATGAATGAAGGAGCTACAACAAGGAGACTTGCGACATTTGAGAGGGAGTATCAGGCACAGGAGGTTGTGAGGACAAATATATCTTGTTTCCTTGTGTTTTCTTTGACTTTAGGAGTAGATGGGGGCAGTGAAGATGTTGCTGGACACCTTGACATGCTCCTTTTTAATCAGAGGTTGACTAATCCATGCCTTTCAGAGGCATGGATTACAGGGCTCCCCTTGGACTCCACTAAATTGGTCGGAAGGGAAGGAAAGCAGTGTGTTGAGCACTGCTGAGAGAACTTTTGATGTGTCAGTCAGAGAGTCTGGCATGGTTTGCTTTTATTGACCTTCCCATCTTTGATTTGTGACAGATCCCCTGGTGCTTGGTAGGTTGAGAAGGTGCTTGATAGGTGAGGAAGGTTAGAAGAGATTCAGCTTTTGAAGAATTTCCAAATTGTGCTGATCTAGTAGAGCTGCCACAAGCATTCCTGCAATTCATAACAATGAAGGGCACAGAGCTACAAAGCATTTGCAGCCTAGACGTTTTTTGAAGATTATATTTCTATCATTTTTGCTTTATTTGACAACAACAGGAAAAGACAAGTGCAGCAAGTGTCCTGGGTTAGATCCAAATCCTGGATCTTACATACACAGTGCACATTAAACAACTGATCTGCTGGGAAGTACTGGTCTAGTTGTTTATTTATTACCTGCTGCTTTCCATCCATCTTCCATTTAAATCTAAACAATAGGCTTTACTCATATCATCTTCTATCCAACATTAATGGATTCAGCAAAGTACACTGACTCAGCTCTAAATATACTTGCACCCCCTGTATGGACGGTGTGTGTCATTTATGGATTTATGGTTAATAATAGTCTGATGCTTTTTCCGCTGTAAGACTGGTTTGTAACCTCCTCATGGAAGAAATGGCATTATTCATGTTGCGGCAGTGGCACTGCTATTAATGTAATGAGTCAGGCTGTTAATGTGATCCCCTTTCAGACACAAAGGGGATCTCTCAACCTGAGCTCCTGCCGCAGACAGGAGACCTCTGTGCCCTACATAACAACGATGGGACATGTCATCGCTGATTTATTTTGCCCTTGAACCTCCTAGTGATAGGACCTTGTGGGATAGCCTTTAAAAGAAGCAACCAGAGATGAAATGAATGCGATGTTCCAAACTATTGAAAGACGTGCACTACAGCTGAAGGCTTTTAGAGGGAGTGCTGTAATCTAAAATGTGCTATTTCTCACACATAGCACAACTCTGGGATGGGCTGATCAGATAGCCTCAGATGAATCTGAGTTGACCTGTGAGCAGCAGTCACCGCCTCCTGCATTGCTGGCCATGAGAGGAATTTGCAATGGATAAATAGAAATCAATTCAAGTTCAACCTAGGCACCATACCTCAATAAGGCATCGCTACATCTACATGTAGAGTCACAATAATAATCCTTATCTATTCATAATGAGTAGATAAGGATTCATGTAATTTCAGACTGTCAGCACCTGCCAGACAGTATGTCATGGATGAGCTTATCATTGTGCCATTTATATCCAACATAAAAAGTCTGGTTCATTCCACAAACATGCCTCCATGGTAACTGTCCACAGAGGTGCATCCTCAGAAGTGTTTTAAACAGCCTTATTAACTCAGTCCACTTGTTCATGTAATTAATGTCAGCTTACAATGCAGCTAATATCTACTATGTAACCTGTGAAGACACACAATAATTATGTGACCATTTGAGTGACAGAGATCAGGAAACCAAATAGAGGTGGCCTGTCTGCAGCCTCATCAGGGGGAGCAAAGTGTTGGTCCAGGTTAATAGGCATTCTCCAGGGAGGAATTAGATGGAGTTAAAGAAAGTAAGGAGGGAGCCATTTGAATTCAGTATAATAATGTCAAATACCTTAAAAACCTTATTTTATAATTTCATTGTCACGGGCCATTTACAAGTTCTTGGCCCGGGCCATTACGAAGTTCCCTGCACAGGCATTAAAAAACACTAAGATCCTGTGCAATAACACTTTATTTGAGCTGGACACTTTGTAGTACTATCCAGAAATAGCCAGCCATCTGTTTCCCACTTTTGCACCAGCCAAGCACTGAACTAGAAAATATCTCAAAGTGACTGAGTCTTAATTGAGAAACACAGGGAAACAAAAGTGCAGTGCAGTACTGTAACTCAAGATATTGTTCGTACATGTAGGACCAAAGTCCAGGCAGGTCTCTGGATCCTGAAAGTCAGCACAGGCAGGACAATCTTAGTTTATAAGGGGAATGCCACTTGTAGTGAAGAGACCTGAGATCGATTGGGATGTGAAGTGGCTTAGCCGTACCTCTGTATGTCAATAGCTTCACCCTCTCCCTCAAACCTTTGATAAAACAGTGACTCATGGTAGTAAATTTGAGTCTGTGTTCACTTGTAGATCTGCCTGTATCATTATATTTTCAATTTATAACACGTTGATTTGTAGCAAAATCCTCTAAATGAAAAGTATCCAAAAGTTGTACTTCAGCAACCCTGAAGCAGGACACATAACTTAGATCAGTTAAAGGTTAAATTGACAACAAATCAGAATGCGCTTCACAACGCCATAGATTGAGACAAGGCTTTAATTGGCTCCATATCAGGGTTAGATAGAACTGCTGTTGACTTTTGATTAGAAAAAATAAAAGAACAAGGTGACTTGATATCGTGGTGATAAGCAAAAATCCCAACTCGATCACATCAATATGTTTCTCGGGTGCACATAGGTGGCTCACCTTGTAACCAATGACAGTGGCCACAGTGGCTCGCTGGCAGATAGACATCAGAGATTTCCTTGTGAGCGTGCATTGTCATATACTTATTGCTGTGTGTGCAGTGTTTGTTTTCCTAACAATCGTTGCAGTTATTCTACACATACTGTTGACTTAGAGGTCAAGCTGTGCAAAGGCATACGTTTCTGGAGCACTGATGTTGGCTAATTCACAGCATGCCACACAGCTCTTCAAAATAAAGGTCACCTCTGAGTAGCACTTTATGGCTTCATATCTGTTTTATAGGCAAGCGTGCAGATTCACCACCCTGCATTATCAGAATCAGAGTAACTGTACGTTTTTCATTTTCATACTTGACTTTGACTCAGTGTGAGGCAAACTGTTTAATACTAGGATACAGCATACATGATGTTAATCATTTCAGTTATAAAGTTTGTTTGTTTGTTTGTTTAGGTAGCTAGGTATGTAGGATGATCACAGGCATCTGCCAACTTAAAACTCAGATTCACTGTGTTATCAGACCCCACAGTCAGATTGATAGATCGATAGTCTGGAACACATGATTAAAGTTTATGATTGGCTGTTCCCCTGTATGAAAAACGTCCTTTGGCTCCATTAGAAGTGAAGAGGAAAATGCAGGAAAAACTATACCTCAGGTATATCATTTATTTTGTCAGCGCAATATCTCCCTTTAGGGAATTTCATTACAACTTTCACAAATGCCCACTTGGACATACTTGAACTGAGTATGAGTTTGGACAGACATGCATGTAAACTGGAACTTGACTGGTTGGCAGAGGCATACAAACACAAGATGGTAATTCTAGTTTGAATTAAGAAGCCTCCAAGAGCACCTTATCACACCTTTATTTTTGTATGCAAATATGGTGTATTTCTCATATTAAACAGCCCTGTGGCAGAATGGGAAGTTTTCTTAAAATCAGGGTTGCTGTGGCATGCCAACACAGTTTACAGTAGAATATAGTGTTATACAGTGTTAGTTGTAGTCTTAGTTGTTCACTGGAATACTAATGAACAGAAATGCCATTTTGAGCTAATGTGTGGTGTCTAAACTAGCATTTCAGGTTGCTATATTTAAATTTTGTGTCATAGTTTAATGTTTTGATTCACAGTGCAAATCCATGTGTGTATAATGTCCACCTTTTCCAGCTACTGTATATGTTGATTACAGGTTGAGCCCTCTGTGGCGAGAATGAGTTGACATTATGTCTCTTTGTCTAAGCTTGTTATCTTTGTGCCCCACAGTTTGATTCACTCATTCAAAATGCCACTCTTTGTGTCGTTAGTTGCGAGCATATTAGTCTCCATGGAAACTCCTTTTACCAATACTTAATTGGCGCAGGACCATGTGCTGTTGCTTCACTTCTCACTGCGTTGTGTGTGTGGAAAGGTTTGTTAATGGTTCTTTTTAACTGGACCCAGGAATTAGCAAACACCACAGGTATGGAGAAGTTTTTGAACAAAAGAGCAAGTAATCAATGTGGCAAGGCACTGAAGGGATTGCCTGGCTGCCGTAGGTTAATATAGAAGATGATGGAGATTAGCAGGTGAGCAGAGAAAAACTCCTGTCTTTGAAATGGCAGTTAATTTCACAAAAGCAAAACACATGGTAAGAATGTGCAACAAGGCCAGTCTCCCTGCTGGTTCAGAAGTCCTGTCTGCAAATGCAAAAGTTCACCGATCAAATCCAATTCCAGGATCACACACAGAGTAGTCAGAAAATCATCCTGGAATCTAAAATCCAGAATCCAAATCCTTCTATCAACTCCAAGGTCCAATGCAGAAATAACAGAGAGCAGACCTACAGAAACAAGGGGCAAGCTGAAGATGGTAAGACAAGAAGATGGTCAGAGACAAATACTGATCACAGCAACACAAAAGACCAAGCTGAAGAAAAGGTGCAGTAGTGACAACAAACACTCTGGCAGTGAGCTGGTTAAATAGACCAGTGAACAGGTGTATTTAATCCGGAAGTAATCAGGGTGGAAAGAGCCAAACAGTGGACTGGACCAAAACAGTGGTCAGTGGCAAACCAGGAAGTCAGGAGTGCTTTCTTTTGGAGATTAAACATTGAAAAGCAAATTGAGGTACTGCAGGTTTTAATTTCTGGGATACTGAATAAGCATATGCGGAAAGAATAGAATGAGAAAAAAAAGAATATCCCTTTAATGCACCACATCAGAGCAGCAGAACATTTCTTCAAATTACTGATCAGGCAGGAAAACAATGACTTTCATGTAACCACATTTGGCATCATGTGTTTCTACCTGCTTGTTTTATTGAACGGTGTCTGTTTCAGAATTCCCGCTGGAATATTTACACTCTTTTTCTAACCAAAATGTCCACAGATAATTGCTAGGAGGAAGCGCTCAGGAAGGTCAGCCAAGAATCCTGCCGTGGGTGCCAAAGTGAAATCTACAGGACTACAATTACTTGGACAGACTGAGGCGGCAGAGCAAAGTGAATGACAGGTAGGAAATAATTCATATGAATCACCTGCTGTATTATGAATAACCACCTGCTGAGAGGACATAGCACGGTCAGTAATCCTCAGAATTGGTACTGAATAGCTCTGTCATTTGTTGGTAATTGCCTTAATTCTCTTGATAATATAATGAAATTAACCTCAGAGAACATTTCTTCCTTATGGCATTTATGAGACAAGGTTGAAGTTAGCATGCCAGCAGTCGCGCAATTACATTTAGATTATTCTACTCCGCTGCTGTTTGGCTTCCTCTTTTGATGTCGACTCTATAGACGAGTCCTTTTCACTGCCTCTCACAATTCATAATCTTCATTTTCCCAAAACATATAGTGTTAAATCCTACACAAAGGACTTTCTTTAAGAAATTCAGGATCACTCACATCTGTTTTCTATTTAAGGTCATATCTGACCTTGTAGTGAACAGACATAAAAGGCTGTCAGTCAAACCATCTTGCCGTCTTTGTTTCCTTGTGGTTGTCATTCTCCAGAGGAGCCAAGCAGCCACTGACTTAAATCTAGTGATTCTATGCTCCTGGCAAAATGCTTCTCTGTCCTTCTTTCTACCAAACTCAGCAATTGCCTCAGGGTAAGGTGGAAAGAAGGTGAAAAAAAAAAGTTTTAGAACAGAGTTTGGATGGCGACAGAATTTAATCAAGACCAGTAGATGGTTAAATAGTTGAGCTTCTTCTAATGACTCACTGCTACTTAAAACTCTGACCTTTAAGAGACTTTAACCTTTTCTGTCAGACCTTAGGAACAAAGAGTAAAAGAACAAAGAATAAGGGAAGATGAATCAGTGCATTTGCTCAATTCTGTTCACTTTTTGTGAGAACTATTTTGATAATGACATAATAAAACACAAAAATTAAAACAAAATAATACTACAAATATCATATTTGCACATTTTTTTCAGTTTTCAAATAAGAATAAAATTGTTTTGGACATATTTATAGAAATGGTGTCAAGCCCTCTATTGGGTGTTTTCCATGGCAACTGTTAGCTTAAATCTGCCAGCCTGCAACAGTGAATACCTATACCAGCCAATTTAGAGTCACCAGTTAACCTATAATAACATGCATGTCTTTGGAGTTTGGGAGTGAAAGTCATGCAGGCACACAGAGAACAGCAAACTCAGAAACGTCACACAGAAAAGTCCCTGGTGACTGGCCTGTGAGATGGTAGCACCAGCCACTCCACCACCATGCTACCAAATGTGTAAAAAAATCACTCACCTAGTCACTTTTAACATACCATGCTGGTTTGTGTTTCACTCTGCTGGCATCGCATTCACCCATGTGTGCTGGCTTAATTGTTCCCACCAGTTGTTGACCACTGTATTTAGGGGAATTTCAGACATTTGTCCGTCCAAGTATCAACTGGCCAACTGACTCAAACCCTCAGCAGAACATCAAACATCACAGTATCTCACAGCTTGGCTCGGTTTCACAAAAACAGATCAAGGGAGCCACAGTGTTTTCATTTCAGTTGATATGGAAATGTCACATCATTTCAAACAGAACTTTTGTTTTATTTATGTCTAATATCCTTTTACTTCTGACAGCTTGATAGACCTGGAGGAGCACTAACCAGGTTGCCACAAAGCCACAGAAAAGCTGCAATGCAATTGTTTTGCTTATAAAATGAGAACACACATTTGTGAAAAGAGGAGAAATCACAAAAACGGATTCTTCTGTTTCTGCTATGACACAAATTTTTTTCAGTTTTGCAACATCAGTAGCTTGCAGTTTGAAGCGATGATTAGATCAGTGGGCTATCGGTAAAGATTGAGCTGCTCTCTATCTTTTTTGAGAAAAAATGTGTCTGCACTTATTTAGAAGCAGAAGAAATTTGATGTCTTTTGTACATGATCTCTGGTTGTGATAAGAGCTGGTCACTAGTGCTACTTTCATAATGGATTAGATATTTTAACAGATGTTACGAGGGCCCTTTGAAAAATTTGATTATCTGGGGGCCCAGCTCAGTGCCAAAAGAAGATGCCTGACTGGGCATTTTATTACTATAATCGTGCAAACAACTTTTCATAACTCAACCTTTTGTTTATCCAATAAAAAAACATCACTTCCTTTAATCCAGAGTAAATGACCTTGCAGGTACCGTAGCACTAAATTAAAATAATTTAAATTAATCTGCAGCAGTATTGTAAACTTGATTACACTAGTAACTAGGAATGAATTATGAGTATAACTGACACCTTCCTCTAGGTTGTTGCTTAATGGTTCCAGTGGTCTGTGTGGTGCCACACCCTATATATCTCCATTCTTAATTATACATGGCTGGAATAGGAAATTAACATAAGGCACATCATAAAAGGCTTGATAACAGAGCTAATACAATTACATTAGAGTGATTATAAAAGGTTAAATAGGTGATCTGTTACATTGATCTTAAATGCATTCAGACTTGATTTAATTTAACAGCTATAATGCTTTAGTTAAAATATGTCCTATTAGTGTTTGGAGTCTGCATGTATAACGATTAATCATTGAATAATTGTTCATGCATTTCAACACTGGCAGTCTCTGAAGGGTGATTTATTTTCTTCAGTGGCTGTACAGAGATAGGGCTTAATTACAGTGGATAGCCTTATCTCCCCTCTCTAATCCGCTCTTTGGAGTCTCCCGCATTCGCGCCATCTAGTCGTCGATATCATCAGACTGTTGGCAGAGCCAGACAGAGAAAGTGATCCCCAATTTCTCTGTCACATTAAGGCTCATTCATGAAGTCTCCGCTGTGGACCTGACTTAAGAACTCTAAAGTGGGAGGAAAGAAGAGTCTCTGAGTGCTGGAAAGCTCTGCCCGAGTCTGAGATCAGTGGTGGCTGGCACATTACCCACTTGTGCTGTCTCTGTCAGCTGGATGGACTGAAGAATGTGTGGTCAAATCTGATCAGATAATGGGTTCAGTTTCTTGCCAGGAGCAATTTGTTGCAGATATTCTTGTTTTAATGCAGGCAATTTGTCAACCGTATCACTATGTGCACAACAGTGTGTGTCTGCGCTGTTCACAATGATGTTGACCAAGTACTTGCAATTTAAGACCATTGACCAATGGTTTTACTCGATGAGTCACAATCAGCTACATTAGATTTTAATCAGGGGAACTCACAGTTTAATTATTGTAGCTTGATGGAAGATTTCCACCACAGTTGGCAGTAGTAGTTGCATATATTAAATGCATTTGCATTGAATTGCAGCTTATATCAACTGCATTTTGACATACTAAATGGGTTTGGGCTCATATACATATAGTGATGTGATGCTCAGATAACCTGAAATAAAAAAAACACTTCAACGTTCAATGCTTTGACATACAGTTTGACATACAGTGTATCTCAACTGTGAATCAATCTGAATATAATATTTATAACATTTTGAAAATTATTTGGATACCACTGTCCATATACTTTGTCTGGGGCTCCTTCATTCCAGCAAAAAGGAAAAGAAACTCTGCCAAACTCCAAATTTTTTAAAGAAAAAATAAATGAATAAATACTACAAAGGTGATGCACTTGGTTGATGAAGTGGTTATACACACTGTCTCTCAGTCCTTTCATGGCTACCTGTTTTCTGGAGTGATGAACACACCTCCAGAGATGCTTAGTATGCTGATTTCTCAGGGACATGACAGGAGAGGCTGGATGTTCTGCTGTACTTTCATTGGCTGAGTGGGTTGATGTTTGTCAGAGCGGTGGGCATTACAGCTTATGTCTACTTTGAGCTTTCTAAACACTGAAGCCACTGCTGTTTTTAGTTTTCAGCGACCAGACAGGAAAAACGCGCCAACAAGTTTACGCCTAAACCATCATTCTACGCTCATTGACAGTCCTCCCTGCAACTCATGGTGCAAACAGATGAGTAAGCTAACTAATAAGAGCACAGCAACAACACCAATGTTTAAAGAAAAGATCATATATCACCACTCACCACCATCTCTTTCTAGAGACAAAAATTCTAGAGATTTCTTTTAACCCTGTAGTTGACAAGTCTTCACTCACAGGTGAAAGTTTTAATGTAAGTTATAAGATTTTTTTAATTACTATTCACATGCTTTTATGATAAAGTACCCTTTCCTTGGATTTCATTTTGTTTTAGAAGATTAATCTATTTTAAGGCACATTAAGCTAATTTATTTCTCCCATTTATTTTCTACTCCCATTTTTTTTTTAACTTTTTTCATCTTCCTTATATTTTTAATCATTATTCTGCTATTAGGCTGCAGTACCTTGATTTTTGTCTTATTACCTTTCTACTCTGGATCTTTAACTTATTTCCTGCAAGCCCCCATTATTTTTTATTTCAGTTTGTTTTGTTTGTTTGTATGTATGATTGTTACTGTATATTACCATCCAATGAATGAGACACTGAATTAAATAATTAATATGTTTTAATATATACACTACTCACAAAAAGTTAGGGATATTTGGCTTTCGCGTGAAATTTATGGAAAACGTAAAAAGTTCACACTACAGTGATATTATATCATGAAAGTAGGGCATTTAAGTAGAAGC
>JAUMHL010000029.1:5566074-5578797 GCA_032362345.1 Sandelia bainsii | reverse complement strand
TTATAGTGCATTTTAGGTTCATACTGAAATTTCACCCGAAAGCCGAATATCCCTAACTTTTTGTGAGTAGTGTATATATCTATATTACATAATATAATACAATTTTAGTAAACATTTAAATGTAATAATGTGGATCCTTTTCTGATACCAGAACTGACTGTGGATGGATGGATGGATTAATTTATTTTCCTATTCAGATACAATGGCAAATGCAAATTGATGTTAAAAAATATTAGTTTTTGGCAACATCAAACTGGCAATTATCAGTTATCTTTCTGTACCCTAAAATGACATGTTACATCTCATATTTCCCTCCTTCAGTTATAAATTTGTTAGACTGGTTTCACATTAAATCTTTGATAAATGTAAAACTACGCATTTCAGCACCCTGTGAAATAATTATTCAATCACTGGTGCTGATCTGTAGCTTCTTTGTCGCCTTCTTTGCCTCCCTTTTCCTTATTATTGCAACTTTAGTCTTATTTCCTTCTTGTAAAATTTTGGTGATATAAGTCATCCTCTTGTCTGGAATATAATCAATATTCAGGTAGCTGATTTCTGCTAACTGAATACTATATGCCAGCACCTGATGTTATAGTGATGGTAATAGCACTGTCAAGTTTGACAATGTGGAGAAAGCAATACCGTCATTCCCCATATTCACTTTTGAAAATCTCATTTTGCTTTCATCTCTTCACTAACACAGAGCTGTCAACATGTAATTCAATGAATGTCACCACTGCGCTTCAACATTTTCTTCATCTCTTTTACCAATGGTGCTCAGACCATCAAGCGTGACTTTACTTCTGCTGTGTTTACATCATGTTACTGCCAGTTTGGCTATGATTGTAGTTAATTATAATGCAACACACACCCATCTTTTGTTTTGGGCATTGGGCTTTCCTATTGGTTTTGGTTCATGAGGAACATTTGATTTGAAAGTGATGCGTTGATGTTTACAGTGGTGCCTCTGCACAATAGCCACCTTTATTCAAAGTTGCAGATGATATGTGCTGTCAGATCGTAGAAAATTGAAACCAGTCAATATCCCAGGCACTGTGAGAACACTATTATCTGTTTCCAAAAGTAGTCAGAGCTCAGAACACAAACACACACCTAAACCTCCCTATACATACAGTATATAGTATACAGCATACTCTGTTCTCCGCCAGCCTTATACTGACTGAAACGCACCTCAAGCAAAAGCAGCCATTAAAAGTGTGCTTCAACCAAGGTCATCCGGAGGTTTGACACATCTGTGTGACCTTATATTTTATTTTTCTGTTGCACTCATTTCAACCATCTCCTAAAAATTAAACTAATCTATATCCATCTAAAACTCAAGCAGAAATACTTTTTTGTCTATTTTTTTCTATTAACATAATGAGGATGTGGTGAAAATTAATTTAAATGGCAAGTCACAAATGCATTAATAATGAACATATCAAAACAGAAAAAAAAAAGTTTTCCCATCAAAGTGTCCAATCTTGCAGTAGCAGTTTGTCTGATTTAAACAAATCCACAGCAACTAGCCTTAACCAAAACTGCTCTTGCTGCCTAAGCCACAGGACCGTGGAGTCGAACTCGAGTCTGTGGTGTGACAGTTCTGCACATCAAACCACCCTCCTGCCTCCTCACGACTCACTTTACGTTAGTAAATGGTGCAAAAAATTCCACAACCACGTACACATAGTAATTTTTACATTCTCATGCTGCTAAAAATACACATTAGCACCAAATGTATTAAGTATACACTACTATATCTACTACTACTCAAATTACTGCTTGAGTAATGTTTGCAGCCTGTTGCAAGTACAATACCAGGCTGTTTAATGAGCTTTTTCGTTGTTTTGATCGAAGCTATGTTTCAGAAAAAGATTTTTGTCTTTCAAAGCAATGGGCTTGAGGCTCAGTGCTACAGACTGGATTGGAAGTAAGAGAGTATGTATGCATACTGTACATTTCCATCATTTATATGATTTACACCAGCAGATTTTTTTTCTGAGTATTCTAAACACTTCTTTTCAGTGCTCAACAACAGTCATTTTAAATCATTCAGTTCTATCTACTGATGAATGTTGGATAATATGGTCAGAAGCTCCTCGTCAGTAACTAAATGCTCCTTGAGGCAAGATTGTTATGTCAACTGCGAGTTCAAGGATAAACTTTAAAACTTTTGTATCAGCATGGACAAGAAGTCGAGAGAAATTTGATGAACTGTATTTTCATGACGACTGGGCTGATAAAAACAACTAAATGAACCGTTGGGTTGAGATTGTTTGTCATTTTTTTGTTTCCAAATACAAGGATCAGCTTTAAAACTCAACTTCTGAGTCAACATGGATGAGAAATCCTTAAAATCTTCAGCCTCTTCCATGACAACTGGCAAACCCCCATCAACTAAAGAGAGAAAGACTAACATTTTATTGGTTTTGGTCTTTTCATGGGATTTGTTGACTCAGAGAGGCAGACTTTTTTTTATTGCCTAAGATAGAATTTGAGTCACCTGTTTAATCTGGTTCCTTGTTGAATAGCGTTTTTTCTTCCATTCTTTTCCAGAGATCCAGAGATTCAAAGGAATCATTTACATACAAAGGGATGATCCCTCTTTCTCAGCCCTACAAGTGATAGGGAATTATCCGGTGTAGTGCTACTTGTGTTGTTGGCTTGTTTCACCATAAAACAGGTGAACAACACTTCAGTTGTTTGCAAGCAGGCTAACACTACAGTCATTTTCATCAGCACTCTTGTTCAGGTAATGTTCCTCCAGGCTCACTGATTTCAGGGCTTATCTTGTTAAGAGCCCCCTGCTTCGCCGCAGATCTGTGCGGCTGTCAGAGGCAGGGCCCGCGCATTTCAGGACTATTATTGTTGATTGTAGAATGTCACTAATTAAAGTCATTGATGTTTAAAATCAAGCACCACAAATCACGCTTGTTTTGTCACAAAAGCTGAGATAGCTTCTCAACCTGGCTCCGTTCTGTAGTTATCATGTCATTTGTTTTGAAGCCATGTGGAGAAACTAGAGTCTTTCTCTGTGTTTGTGTTTCATATAATTTAAAAACAAATAAGGCACCTCAAGATGGGAAGAGCTCTGCTTAAGATATTGACATTAAAGTTTTGGCAGGGGCATTTATTTTTTCTCGACAAGGTGTAATATTATGTGACTGTGTGTTGTGGAAATTACTTGTTTCAGATGTTCATGGTAAATAATGTAAAACATTAAAAAAAATAATGTGTATGGAAACAATGACTCCATTAAATGCTTGTTCATTGGGACTGTAGCTTTTTTATAGTTATGAATATATAGATAATAAAAATAATATTGGGTCTGTTATTTTATTATTAATTATATTATTATTGATTAATCACTTACGGTATATTATACTCAAAAGAAGAGCAGCAAATCCTCCAGTTTGATGTGTCTGTTCTGCCTGGTTTTGAATTACTGAATGAAAACCTGAGAAAAGGAAAGATGCGGACATCTAATCAAAGGTAGAAAGGCTCACATGGTATTTAATGGAGGAGAAATGTTCATCTTCTGTCCACTGGTTAAAGGTTGATCAAGTTTTCTTTGGTTTATTATAGTTTCAATTATTATATTTTTTGTTCTCTTTACATCATTTAGAGCATTTTATTGAAAATGATTTGCCCTGAGTTCAAGGGAATGTCCTAAATAAATAACAGCTAAGTAAATAAAATAATAAAGAATTTGATTAACTTTTTAGTTTGATTATAAATGTAACTATCCTGTCTTCTGCAGCCACTGGCTACATTTACATGCTCTCTGCATCTCTCTCCTTGTTATTTGAGTAGAGTTTAACAGAAATAGAATTTCTTGATATGTACTCGGTAGCGTGGTGGTGTAGTAGTTAGCACTGTCGCCTCACAGCAAGAAGGACCCAGGTTTGAATCCCTGGGTCAGCCGGGTGCCTTTCTGTGTGGAGTTTGCATGTTCTCTTCGTGGGTTCTCTCCAGGTACTCCCAGCATCCAAAGACATGCATGTTAGGTTAAATGGTGACTCTAAATTGCCCATGGGTGTGAATGTGAGTGTGAATGGTTGTTTGTCTCTATTTATCAGCCCTGTGATAGACTGGCAACCTGTCCAGGATGTACCCTGCCTCTCACCCAATGACAACTGGAATAGGCTCCGGCACTCCTGCGACCCTTAAGAGGAAAAGTGGGATGGATGGATGGATGGATTTCTTTTCAGCTTTCTGCTTGTGCAAATGGACTGTACATTAAAGATTTCCAGCGAAGAGGGTAATGTGACGAAAGTGCAGTGGTCTGCAGGGAAAGATCATTACACCAAGTGTTTCATCCTGATATTCAAAATAATTTTATTTAAACTCTGAGTCCTTATACACTAAATATGTCAGCAGAGTAAATAAATTCATTATGCATAGCCTGCTGAATGTACCTTTTTAATAGTTATATTTGTAAATGTGTTGTCTCATTTCTGACAGTATGTCATCTGATTTCTCCTACTCATATGGTTTCTTTTGTGCGTGTAAACATTGAGTGTGTTGTAGGTGTTAGCACAGATTGCACAAATCTGATAACAAATAATGTATTCTGTTATTGGTGGAAATTTGCACAAGACACATTTTATTGAATAAATGAGTCAATACTGTTTTCAATTAGCTGCTCAGAATCACTCAAAGGATCTGAAATGACTTAAGGACACGATTCAACCCAAGGATCACCGTTGGAGTAATCGTGCCTTAGGGTGCAATACATTGACAACTTTTGATTTGAGATTTTCGCTTCAGTAGCCACAGATCAGCCCTCACCTTCCTGTTATTGAAATGGCTTCAAATGTGCTCAGTGCATGTTCCACCTTTATTTGTGGCTGTAGTAGCATCTGGATGGCAGTCACAGCCAGCTGCCCCCACTGCTTAAGATGCAGTAGAGCCTCTATGGGTTAGGAGGGCCAGCTCTATCAATCTGTTCCCTTCCGGCCCCCACGTTCCCCAGTGCGGTTAATCACTGCCACTAATTAGTGCTAATTACTCATTGCTGCCCGGGAGAGCCCCCCTCGCTAGCTCACACTGATCTGAAGGTCCTCTGTAGCACCCTGCTGTTTGGCATTCCTCAGGTACAGGAGGAGGCGCAGGGATGTGGGAGGTGCTGAGGGGACAAGGAGGCTAAGGGGAAGCTCATCTTTTCTAATGTGCTCTTTTTTTCCTTTTCTTTTTTTTGGAGGAGGCAACATTTTCATTAAATTAAACACATCCCTGGTGTTTAGCCTCCTGTAGCTGCAGGTAGGAGGCTATGTCCCTGTGGGCCTCAAGGTCTGCAGGGCTGTAGCTTTAGCCAGGCACACTGGTTTGTGCTGGTCTGCTTTAGTGTGGCTGGTGGCCTTGTCTGCATGCACAGGCCTGGCCAGGCTTAATGAGCCAGCACCTTTGTGTTCTCTATGTCATTAATTGTCTGCAGCCATGACTCTGTGGGTTACGTTGCGTTCAGCTGATTTTTTTTCCCCTTCCAGTAATTTTGCTTTAATAGATTCAATTTGCTTTCATTTGCTTTGTATTGATTTATTTGTCCTGCTTTGTCTTGTCAACCATAGAAACCTATAATTTTTCACAGAAGTTTGAGGAAAATGCAGAGAAAAAAAGCTCATTTAATTTGCTAATATTGAACGAGTTATTAAAAAAAGAGAGAAATGACAAATGATGTTAATATGGTGTGCAAGTGAGGCTTGACTAAAGCTGAACTTATTTCTTTGAGCCAAGAAAACCATAAAAAAATATTGCAAATTTCAGATCAGGTTCGGAACGTGAAGCCTAATAACAGGTTGGAGGATTGTGATGGTTCAAGCTGCTAAATGCTATGATTTTATCTGTCAGGTTTTAATGCTATAGTCTAAAAAACACAAAATAGCTCAGTAATGTCTGGTAATGAAAGGTCAGTGTGTCAACTCATGTCAACTCTAAATAATTATACAGTGACAGCTGACTGGGGGAAATGAGTAAACTGGTATTTCAATTTAGACAAAAGGCTCGAGGATGGGTTTGGCTTTGGTCACTGGGCATCAACATGAGGGTAAGGCCTTTACCTCTCACTAACCTCTAAATGTGATGTGTCACAGCTGACAGATGAACCAGCTATAATCACATTCACACAGTCATAAGGAGGCAAATATTCCAACAGGTTCCAAAAAATAATTTTACATATACATTCAACATAATCAGTATGCACTTGGGGCTGTTTTAAGTTTTCTGTATTCAACTGAAGAAATTCAGGACACACAACCTGATTTTGCTTATTCGTCTGTGCCACTGACTTCTTAAACCAAGGGTGTCCAATCCTGGTCCTCAAGGGCCACTGTCCTGGTTATTTTTTTAACTATCCCTGCCCTAACCCACTGCTGATTACCTGATCATCATAGGTGTGTTCGGCCAATCAGAAGCTGTAAGTGCGGGGATGGTTGGAAAACTTGCAGGACAGTGGCCCTAGAGGTCCTCAAGGTTATTGGGTTATTGAATGAATTCACATAAATATGTACTGTATTATGAATTTAGGGGAAAAAGTGAAGTTAAAAAAAGGAAAACATTCCTCTATACAACATAACATAGAGATCGACAGTAAAATACTTTTTTTTCACTTGTGTTCAGCAGCTGAACAAACCTGTCCAGACATCCTCATGTTGAAGCATTTTCTTATCTTTGTAATATTTGCTGCCAAGGCCATATAAAAGCTATATGAGCAGGTTAGACCATGAATAGAAAACACTCTCTTTATGTCTCCCTCCCTGTGTCATTACTTTTAGGGACAACAACAATATTTTTGAAAGAAATCTCAGTTGTAGCCTCTCAAAGAAAAAAAAAAGTGTCAGACTCAGAAGCGTCTGCGGGCAGAATGGTCAACTATACACTGTTGCACAGACTTTCTACAAATGACAGGATGATGTTCTCTTTCCACGCCAGTACCCTGATGAGTTTTTATTCTTCTGTTGACAGGAAGGTGAATTTAAGTTATGGTAAATAACTTTTTTAAGACAAGCTCCGACAAGTGTGTTTGACAATGAAAGATGTCTAATAGTTATGCATGTCAGAACTTTGTTTTAAACTGTGTTGTGGACAGATCTGTATTAGCCTGTTAGCCTGTTAGTACAGTATAATGGGAAGGAGATACATTAACATTGCTTTCAATATCATATCATATCAGGTTACTGAAATGGTGGCGACCCCTTGATACTAATTTTCTTGTTTTTGGTCTATTAAAATAACATCAAACTGATCAGAAATACAGTGTAGATGTTGGAAACAGCTGTTTTAACAGCTGGAATATCTGTATAGATGTACACAGGCCCATAATGAGCAAACATTAGTTCTACATCTTATGTTTGCTAATTAATGTTTATCAATTAAAAAATCTCAATGATCATAAGCAAAACCTTTTGCAATTATGTTAGCACATTTGAAAGCTCTTGTGCTGATTGATGAAGCAATAAAATTGACCTTCTTTAGATTTGTTGAGTACCTGGAGCGTCAGCATTTTAAAGTTTGATTACAGACACAAAAGGGCCCAAAACAAAATTATTATTCTTCTGAAACTCATCGGTCTGTTATTGTTCTTCGAAATCAACGCTGTTCCATACGAGAAAATGCCAAGAAACTGAAGATCTCATACAACGCTGTGTACTACTTACTTCATAGTGTAGCATAGACTAGCTCTAATCAGACTAGAAAGAGGAATGGCAGGCCCCGGTGCAAAACTGAGTAAAAAGACAAATACATAACAGTGTGTAGTTTGAGAAACTGACACCTCACAGGGTTCAGCTGGCAGCTTCTTCAGTCTCTGCAAATGAATAGTCTTAATGCCAACAGTCAAGAGGTGACTCTGGGATGCTGGTCTTGTAGACAGAGTTGCAAAGAAATAGCCATATTGCAGACAGACCAATAAAATGGAAAGCATAAGATAGGAAAAATTATTTCTAACTTTGCCACTGACTATATTTCACATTCAATTTGCTGTATGTCTTATCTAAACTCATTTCATGTACACTATATTTTAATGCGAAACAAGGAAATGTCTAAGTGACTCCAAACTTTTGAATGGAAATGTAAAATAAAAGATGATTACCCATAACAGTGATAGTAAAGGTGCTTTAAGACAATGAGTGGTTGCCAATACTATCTGCATTGTTTTCAGTAAGAAAAAAGTTGGGTTAGCAGCGATAGCAACAAGAGGAAAGCAGTTAATGATGGTTTGACCTTTTTAATCTGCTCCTAGCTGAAACTGCAGCAAGGTATACCATTTAGGAGCTGATTTTACAGGGGTAGAAGCACGCTTAATTTGTACTGTATATCTCTTCATGAGCAGGAAACTTAACTGGAGCAACATCAGCCTTTAAATCTTGATTATCCAGAGAATAGACATTCATGCTAGTTAGCAACAATTAGTATATTTATTATGTCATATTGGTAACAGTTTCCTTTGTTTTTTTTAGCCGTGAGTTGAGTTTGCTCAACTTCTATTTAAGCACAAATTCAAAGTATTTGTATTTATTTGTACAACCAGCTCGTATTACATGATGTTTTAACCTTTTTATAAATTAATACTCCCAGTTACATAGAAATGAGTTATAATTTGCCCCACCTGAACCGACTAGAACAGTAAAGGGTTACTTACACATGGATGAATCAGAACAGTTATGCAACATACCACTCACCAGAGCGATTGCAAGGACTTTTATTTTTGATACTTTAGGTACATGTGGTCAGAGCATACTTTTGTATTTCTATTTAAATCACTAAGTTAACTACCTTTAAATACCATTTACTTTTAACTGAGTACTTCTATATTGCAGGATTGCTGCTAAATATATCTGTCACTGCTAGGTCCACAGGTTTAAATAAATCACTTAGATCAGTGACTGGTTAAAGTGATGTGAATGAAGTGTATTCATTTGGTATAAAAGGTGAGGCCAAGAGAAGTACAGTATGCCTCTCATACAGTAGATGCACATCCTGCTAGTTGAATCTAGGTTTGCTGCACTGAGGTGTTACTTGGCAGCAGAGCAAATAAATGTACCCAACAATATCCAACAATGCCTCATGCAGGTTTCGTTGCTTCTTTTCCTCATATGTTTCTCACTTGAAACTGAGATGCTTAAGCAATTTTTATTTATTTTTTGAATGAATTTCTCTTAGTGGAAGATATGAGGCCTCTTTACTATTCAAAAATACATTTATTTCTTGTCAGTATGTCTCACTTAAAATGTATTCATCTTTCCAATAAGATAAATTCCTTATGCATAAACTTCGTTCATTAAACCTCGGAGATTCATTCAGGTTTATTTTTGGAGTGAGATATTCGTCATTATGATGGGGTTGATTTTGCACATAGTCTAGTGGGTTTTATTCTCTTGCTGCAGATACCCCTGCAATATGTTTCCTTCGAGCAACCACGAGTGAGGTGAGTTTAGAGTTGATCACCTCAATAGTGTCTTCAGTGCATGAAGAAATTCAGGTCCAAGGAACAGGTTACCACCTCTGCACAACTTTTATTCCTTTGTCAGTTTTCTATAAATGTGTCTTTGGCATTCATACATGTTTTCCTCTGGTCCCTGGCAATATTAATTATGTGAAGCTTTTGTCAATGTTCTCAAAATGAGTGCTTGCTGTATTTTAATTACTCTGATATTTTTGTTGTACTCAAATATAATTGTTTTTTCATTGTTTTTATAGTCAAATTGCATTTAACTAAAAAAAACAAATATAAATGACCAGCAGTTATTGCCATTTTGTCATAGCAAAATAGAAGGAAAAGTAATATAAAACCAGGTAGCCAGTGGCAACTTTTCAGGTCTTTGCTCATTTGGAATAGCTATTTCTGAACAAAGGTTTCCTTTCACCCTTATAACACATGCCAAATGTACTGTACATTTTGTCTTCTGTAGGAGTTGTCTCTATGACACTTTGTTTACTTTGTGTTACATTTTCCCACCGCTCAAACTAAGAAACCACTTGTCTCCAAAGAAGATACTGGAAATAATGTTTTTGTTGTTAACTTTTCTGGATGCAAATTAATGCAGATGTCCCCATCTGAATTAGTCTGAAAGAAAGGATGACACAGCCCATCAGTTTATTCGTAGCTTCTTACCGCTTCCATTTGTAAATTAGAATTAATATTTCAGCCAAAATGGCATAAATGTCACAGACAAAAGGGATAACTTCAAGCAAACTGTAATCTGTTGCATTTCACCAACTCTTAATTGACCTTTTGTTCTCTGCCCTCTTTCTTTTTCTTCTTATTTCTCAATTCACAAGAAATATAGCCATAAACCTGAGGCAAAACACGGTGTAAAGCCAAACCTAAAGGCCATTCTTATTCATTAGACGAGCTTGTAGTGCTGTTGGCTGTCACTGCCACCGAGGGGACTATCCATGGCTGCAGCTGACATCTGTTGGCATAATGTAGCGTCCAGGGCTGCGATGGGCAACAGGAACTGATTTATAAGGTTCTGTGTTTAAGTGGGTGTCTTAAGGTAATTATAAACTGGTGGGGGGGTTGCTACTAATTGCACCTTCCCTGATCTGTAATGAAGGCCAAACAGTGTGAATGAGCCCATCCTCTGTATCTCAGGCAGTGGAGGAGCGAGGGCAGCTGAGCTTGACCAGTTAGTGTTGGTTTAGCTCTGGGCTGGAGCTCCTCACCTGCTGTTACGCGATGTCTTCAGCCAATTTCTCTTGAGTAATTAACTGTGATGCCACATATGGCGCAATGGTGGAAAATCCGATCGCTGGCGGATGTAGCGGAGTCGACAAGAAAAACTAAATGCAGGTACCCTGTGGTGACCAAAGCTCCAAACACCCAGTGAGAGCACAAATGGGATGACTGGAAAATTCGTTTGATATGCACAATTAAAAATAAATGTTGTTTCCACATGACATAAATGAGTGTAATTAATCACTGAACATTGAAATGAATTATTAGGTATATTAGAAAATGAGGTAGATTAACTACAACAATGAGGCTTGAATTATTAACAATATTTGTATCAGTTGATTAAAATGTTACAGAAAATAGAACATATTCTGACAACATATGACAACGTAATCAGAGGTGGAAATTTAAATACACTATGTACTGATAACCTCATACAGCTTCAAGTTTCAAAAATGTGAAGAGCTGTACACACCATTATTCAATGTATATTATAAACCTTTCAAACACATGTTTTACACATATTTCACACGTTTTAGAAGTGCTCTGAGCCCAATACACAATCACTGGGGTTACGTGTGTAAATGCAGGAAAAACGACTTGAAGCCTAAAAGTGTGCATTAGTTTGTGTATAGCTAAGTGACACAGACTGTGTAGACTGCTGGATTGATAAAAAATAGTCTTTTTGTTATCAGAATTTCACTGTAAAATAGTCATGTATTGTTTCTTTTTTCCTGTGATTTAATGACCACAATAGGCTGTAGCTCAGCATCACTGTTGTATAAAACAGTGATGTGTGATGGCACATGATGCATTTCAGCACTGAGTTACTGAAGAAGAGTTTCTGTCGAGTGAGTGACACAAAAGCAAGATTAGGGGATCAAGTGCTGAAAGATGAGAGAGGAATTTAGTGGAATTGACAGCACATTCAAGGGTTTCTGAGAGGAAGGGAAGACAAGAGACAGGGTGATAATTTTAGAGATTTGAAGGGTCAAGATTAAGCTGCCTTATAATAAGCAGAGTGAAATGAACCAATTTTGAAAATGTATGCTGATGTAGTGTGGAGTTGGGGGAGAGGTGGGGGGTGACAGTGGGTTGTCAATGCTTCCACAAATGACTTGGTATCAGACAACAGGCTTTTGGAAATATTGAATTGTACAGTCAGACAGTTTCTGTGCCTGCTGCACTATATTTATGGACAGAACATATTCAAGTCTGCATTGGGTCTCCTCCATGCTGCCATTTTTTCATGGTAAATGTGAAGAACCAATAGAGAATCCAGATTTTTCGTGGATGTAATTAGCCAATTGTTTCTAATAGTGTCCATGGCAATGCATTTTCATGGCAGTGTCATTTTACCCCAGGCAGTATGCCTTGAAGTGTAATTTCTGCCAGAGCATTTAGACACAGCAATATCGATTGCATTCAGTGAATGATATGCTCAGAAACTCATCATCTACTTTAATAATGTCACTCACCGCCACATTCTCTCTGCTTGGTTTCCATTAATAGTCAGCCTTCGTGACATTGTCAACATTCACTGCTCAAACAACAGGGTCTTTGAAGCATGGCTGGATTGCAATTGGGTCATTTAATCAATTTATACAATTGAACCTATTTAACATATTGATATGCAGTTACCCTGTAATGTCTGTGGCCTTTTATCCCCTTGAATGAAGGAAACTCCAAGGGAGCTTTTCAGATCTTCTGCCGTTATTTATCATGTGACATTTAGCTGGGCCCTGATGGTGGCAGCTCTCCACTTTAATTAAAGGTTCAACCTCTTCACTGGATGACAAATTGACTGGTTTGTGCCATGGAAAAGTGGTGGGACATGTCTAGTCCACCCTGCTCCTCGCTAACAGTGGTCTAACATCGGGGAGAGGGAGGTGGAGCTGACATTTTAGTCGAGTCATCACTGAGCAGCGTCTGAGAATGAGCTGGATTTTCAACTGTACATTCTCTTGGTCTAGATCAGTGGTTCTCAAACTTTTTACACTGGGTACCACCTCAAAAAATATTTGGCTCTCCAAGTACCACCATTA